>VYXD01013789.1:852-13991 GCA_013397195.1 Hylia prasina | reverse complement strand
CCGCGGCCGCCCCCCGCCCCGGAAGGACAAGCGGGCTCTGGGAAGATGGCAGCGGCGCCGGGAGCCGCGGCGGCGGCGGCCCCGGTGTGCGTGCTGGTGCTAGGCATGGCCGGCTCCGGAAAAACCACCTTCGTGCAGGTGAGGGGCTGCGGGAGTCGCCAGGGGCCGCGGGGAGTCGCCGGCTGCCCCCGGGGCTACCCCCCTTGCCCGGCGGGGCCTGACGCCTCCCCGTGTCTCCGCAGCGCCTGGCCGCCCACCTGCACGGGCAGCGCTGCCCTCCGTACGTGATCAACCTGGACCCTGCCGTGCACGACCTGCCTTTCCCCGCCAACATCGGTGAGTGCTGCGCCCCGCGGGACGGGCGGGCCCGGGCCGGAGGAGCGGCCGGGAGTCCGCCGGGAGAGAGCAGGTACGGAGGGCCTTAAACACCGGCGGAACCGGTTGGCGAGAGCGCTTTTCAAATGTGCCGCGGAAGCGAATCCGTGAGGGGACACAAGCTGGGCTGCTTGTATTCCCTTAAGAGAGTCCAAGTTCCAGTAAAAGAAGGACTCGGAGACTATTTTTTTAAATTTGTACCTTTTTTTCTCTAAACAGTGGTTAATGTGGGTATTTTTAGAACCCAAGCCATTCATTCTTCCAATGCGTTTGTGCGTTTTTTATATCATCTGGTGTGATTGGAGGTGTTTGGGTTCTGGAGGCTTTTTTTTTGGTCAGTAATGAAAGAATTAGCAGACTTGATCTAGTTCCCTATATACACGTATGCTATCAACAAAGAGCTTTAAAGCACTTTAAAAGACACGAATTTTAGAGAAAACATTTTAGCAATAGAAGAGATCTTACATTCAGCTGTTCCAAGGAGCAGACCAGTCCCTAGTTTTGTGACAATCCTGTCTCTCACACTCCATGAACTGTGCCACGTTAGCCTCTCCAAAGGTAAGAAAGGCAGTGTGGGTGCACAAGTTGTTTCGCTGCTGTCAGAAAAATGACTGGAGCATCTGTTCCAGTGCTGGATCTCTAGTAATACAGACATATGGGTTGGTAGCTGGTGGTGACTAGTTCAGGTTTGGAAAACTGCTTATGTGTCTTTCTCCCCTAGATATCAGGGACACCGTGAAGTACAAAGAAGTCATGAAACAGTATCCTTTTTTTGTCTCAGTAATGATATTTGAAATGTCAAGTTTTTGAAGATAATCTGTTGCGTGCACACTGTGATGAAGGGGCTGGGGGTGGGGGGGATTGTAGTAATGCAGTGTTGTATGAAGATCAAGACGTTTTGACTCTCTTTTTCTTGCATGTGATATTAAGAATGTGTGTTCTACAAGATTTAGTACTTCTTAGGTAATTTTCTCCTGTGCTAAAAATTATTCTGCCTTGTAATTTTTAACAAGCAATAGAGACTCTGTCCACGTAGAATTTTTTTCTTTTTTTTTCTCCTGTTGTTCTTTCAAAGAACTTGTATCTCCTACTGGTTTGTTTTTGTGGGTTTTTTTCCTTTTTTTTTGTGGAAGCCAGCAGCATTTTTGCCGTGTTTTAACTAGTCTGATATTATTTGTCATAAACAAATACGGAAATTCTTACTTGCCTGTAGTAGATGGAGAAACCTCTCTCTCCATTTGACCACAGTCAAAGCACTGTTGTCTCTCTGAGTCTCAGGGACATGGGGGTGTTTGCTCTTGCTCCCAGGGTTGGTGACTGTAGTGCAGTAACATCACACTAAAGTGGCTGCACTTCCACAGGGCTGTGGAGCTCCTTGGTCTCTGAGGTAATAGCTTGCTGGAGGTGATACACAGTGTTTGGTGTTGACTTGGAAGTATGGCTCTTAAATTTAATATCTTAGACAAGAGCAAAGGGGGGACAGGATTCTTGATTTTGGCTGTTTGTTTTGGGGTTACCAGCAAAACATCCTAAATATGAGTTCCAAATTAATACGCATGCATTATTTGCTTCACTGCATCTGTTAGCCATTACCAGAGTTTCTGTGTCTTGTTAATAAGGGCCTAAGGAGGATGTTTCCCCTCACGTTTGGATATTGAGAGTAGTGATAGAGAAGACAATGCTGGTTCTTGTGCAGGTGAAGCAGAAATGGCAAGGAGAAGCCACGTAGCCCCTCCTTCTTCTGTCAATCCCTCGTGTTTGGGTACCAGAGCATTTGTTACCCTCCTGAACAACTTAGAAGAGGTAATCGTGTGTTAGGGCTCTTGCCTTTGATCTCAAGGTATCCAGTGTACATCTGCTGCCAGAGTTGACCAAGACAACCTCTGGGGTCTGCACAACCATCTGCTTTCCTAAATGAAGCATCAGATATGGGCTGGGCCCAAATGGCGGGATAGTGACCTCACTCAATCTCTTTGCCACGAGATTTGACCAGGTACAAGGTTGTTTCTGTGTGCTGCTCCTGTGATGCTGTGCTGGAGGCAGCGTGAGGGGTTTGTGTGTGTTGAGTCTCAGAGGTCACTACTATTTGTGGGCAGTTATTCTCCATGCAGACCATGTATTTTACAATGATGTAAGAGCACATCAGCTTTCATCTGAGAGATTTCAGTTTTTCAGCTTTTTTTAAAGTGCAGTTAAGAAGCCACGTGTACGGAACATTCTTCAGTCTTTGTACAGGACTGCTGTTGCACCAGGTCTCCTATAAAATCTTTCATGTGAATGCTCTGGTTTTGAAGTAGGGAAGCTCACTTCTGGAAACCCGTTACATTTTCTCAGAGTTGTATGATAAATCAGCTGTGGGGTGGGGACTGATGTCAGATGTTGAGACAGTCTCTTGGAGAAAAGGCAGGGAACAACTGCCTTTAGTCAGGTACTGATATTTTTAGACTGCTGCTAAAACACACACAAAATCAAGGTTGTCTTTGACCTTTGCAGGGTCTGAGCATTTTCCACCCCTCCTTAGTAGGGCATTTTCACTCCCTGAAAAGCATAAAGGATTTAACCTTTTGATATTCACCTGCAGCTGTGCAAGTTAATCTAGTTTCTGCTATGAAATGAAGATTAAAGTTTCCTGTTGTGAGCCTAAATACAAAATATGCTTCTGCCTTTTCAATCAGGTGATGAAGTTTATTGAAAAAAGACAAAATGCATCCAAGTGAGTACATTCTACTGAGTTGTGCTTTTCTGGGATCAGTGTGGGAAAATTGCAAAATTCTAAAAAGCTTCTCTGAATGTTTTCTAGTTGGTTTTTTCAGCCTTGGTGTGAATTTTATATGGAAAAGGGCATAGAATGGATAAACTAGATTTTTCTTCAGATCCATCAAAAAAAGGGCCTCCTTATTACAGTCCTGCTTTTCTTGTCTTCCATTAGACTATCATTTTTTCTCACACACTGTTCAAATAGGCAGCAATTAATTCTTTTTCTGAAGACTTTTCACTACTGTCTGTCAAATTGATGCCTTCAACTCATGAGAGTACATGCTTCTTTGTTACAAAATTCACACAGGGGATTTTCAGGCATGCCCATAGATTTCATGAGTGTTTAGGAGAAGCTTTTCTCATCTGTTACAGAATAATCATGTTATTTGCCATTGTATGCTGGTAATCTAGTCAGAACAGGACCTTGTGCTTAACTAATTTTCCCTTATTGTTGTTTGGGGGTAACTTCTTACCAGGTATGTTATTATTGACACACCAGGGCAAATTGAGGTATTTACTTGGTCAGCATCAGGAACCATCATAACTGAGGCCTTGGTAAGTGCTTTTGACATGACTGGACAGTGCAGTTGTGTGAATGACCTGTCTGTTGAGCAGTGAGCTTCTAATTAAACTTTTACTTGGTGTTCCCAGGCTTCCTCTTTTCCTTCAGTTGTTGTCTATGTGATGGACACCTCTCGCAGCACCAGCCCTATCACTTTTATGTCCAACATGCTGTATGCCTGCAGGTGAGAAGAGCTGCAAATGCAGCCCATCTGCTTCAATTGCTGTGTCTCTTTAATAGTTATTTTTAAGGGGAATCGTGGGATGGTTGGAGTTTTGAGGGACCTTTAAAGGCCATCTAGTCCACGCTGTCTTCCGTGGGCAGGGACACCTCCCACTACACCAGGCTGGTCCAAGCCCCATCCAGCCCAGCCTTGAACACTTCCAGGGATGGGGCAGCCACAGCTTTCCTGTGCAGTGTGCTCCAGTATCTCTCCACTGTCATAAAAAATTTTTTCAGCATGTCCCTTTCAGCTTAAAACCATTATCCCTTGTCCTGTCACTACAAGCCTTGGTAAAAAGTCACTTTTATGTTTTTCTTATAAACCCCTTTGTGTACTGAAAAGCTGCAGTAAAGCTTCCCTGAAGCCTTCTCCAGGCTGAGCAATCCCAACTCTCTGGCCTGTCTCCATAGGAGAGTCCTTCCAGTCCTCTGATGGTTTGCATGACCTCCTGTGGGCCCACTTTACAGGTCCATGTCTTGTACCATGGTTTCCAGAGCTGGATGCAGTGCTCCAGATGGGATGAGAACAGATGAAAAAGGGAGAATCACCTTCCTCACCCTGTTGCCCATGCTGCTTTTGATGCAGCCCTGGGTGTGGTTGGTTTTGCACTTGGATGTCTCATATCCACTTAATCTGCTGGCATGGTTATTCTCTTAGTGATTTCCTCATTGGAAAAACAGAATAATTTAGGTGCCAGTGGACATCTGTAGGTCATTGGCTCAAAACTCCCACTGAAAGCATTAAATAATCCATGAGACCTTGGTGTGATGAATGCTGGTTACAATAGATTTAACATTGCCTATTGCTCACAAATGCATTTATCTAAGATGTACCCAGATAGTCTAGTTTAAGTTCCTTCTTGTAAACACATTGTTTCTTACTCATATTTTTTAATGTTTTTGATACTTTAGGAGATTCTTCAAGATTTGTTTTGAGTTCAGCATAACAAGGAGTTCTTGATTTATTGTATTCTTTTTCATACATGAATTTATCTGATTCCTCATGTTAAATCAAGGACTAAATACCTATTGAATGATCAGCATAGCTGGAGCTGTAATAATTCATGGTAAATGTTGGTAAAAGGCTTTCAAAAACCCTTGCAGTCCTTGTATCAAGGTCAGGAGCTGTATCACTGTAATAATGTACAAAATGTGTCTTATTGCATGCTGCATTTTCTGACATTAGTTTGAGCACAAGGTGACAGCACATATACAGTGAAATGAATTTGTGAGCTCCTGTGTCGAGGTAGTTTTTCTTTATAAATCTTCTGTGTTACTTGAATTCATTGCTCAGGTCACAATCTCTCAGAACCCGAGGTCTGAGTCAAATGTAAAAGGACAAGGAGTTAAAAACTGGGATCTGAGAGTCATAGGAATGGTAACCAGAATCAACTGGGTGTGTCAGAGATTTTCTGTCTCACAGATAACGCGCTTACATCTTGGGGAGGCATAATTTGTTCAGTGATTGTAAGCAGGACCTGGGTGAAAAATTACATTCTGATTGGTGCAGAGGAAAATAATTATCTTTTGATGTCAAATGTGTTCAGTTTTGCACAAGTCTTGTCTGACTTATGCTTAACTTGCTTTCTATTCTAGCAAGTTTTAAATTAACGTTAAATTTTCATTTTGTGTCTCCCTGCCCAGCATCCTGTACAAGACAAAGCTACCTTTCATCGTAGTTATGAACAAAGTAAGTTAAAGCTCTGGCTTCCATTTCCTAGTGGAACATTGTTCTGCTTTGCTTCTTTGGTGCAGTGTCTTTGTTCTACCACAATAATACGTTTTTTTGGAAAAGACAGACTGGGAGGGGGCTGCCAGCTGACAACCAAATCTAAAAGGGGTCTTTCATCTGGTGTCCAAATGCAGAAGCATAATCAAGGATGGGCAGTTGCACCCAAGCCCTCAGGTCAGGGAGGATAGCAACACTTGGAAACACGTTTGGGACCTTAAGCCTGGACTGTAGGGAAACTTGGCCCTGTAATGTAAGAGGGAGGTCATTACGGAATCTGCTCTTACACACCCTGTTTCCACATGACATTTGTCTTTGTTACTGTTTCTACTCAGCAGCAGGCTAATGACCCACAGTGGGAATGGTTTGAGGAAGGAGTCCCACATATTGTACCAGGCACAACTTAGCAAAAGATTTTTTTGATCCAGTGTTTGCTAGGAGGCAGATGCTAGTCCAAAGACACACATCCACTGTCATGTAATGCACTTGCAATCTCAAAGGAATGCTTTTGACTTTAACAGCTGTCTCTAAATAGAACCATTTCAGATATTAAAAGAATCCCATTAGGTTTTTGGTGTGAGTGCTGCTGCCCACAGACATCATTTGTATTTGTATCCCCAACACAGCAAGGTCTCTGCACATACATACATTCCCCACAGGCCGTGCCTTGCCTGTGCCATTTTCCCTCATCCAGCCAAGTAATATTAGTGGCTGCTGTGCCCCAATGCCACCCATCTGCCCAGTGACCCAAACCATGTTTTGAGCAAGGTTTTCTATGCTGCTCTCTCTCTAACTCTAGACAGTAGTTTTAGAATAAGCTATTAAGCTTTTTTTTTTCCCCATAGAAAAATGCACAAGGTAGGAAAATCATTCTCTCTTAAGAAAATACACCTTTTGAAAGACTAAAAGTGGGACTTGATCAGTATTTGTAAGGAAAGGTAGGCTTGAGGCTTAGGATTCATAACTTCAAACCTCATTTTAATTTCATGTTTGCCTTTGCTAAAGGGTAAAGGCAACAGCATTTTAAGAATTTTTAACAAAATGTCATTAAATTTAATTTCTTAAATTGACTCTTGATAAGAATGGAAGAATCCTGGGCAACTGATACATGTGCAGTGACAAACAGATTTTAGAAATGTAACGTTTACAGAGGGGAAAAAAAACAATTTGTAGAGGTGATTTTATTTTATTTATAGAATTCTAAGTACTCAGGCTTTGGCCCTTGGCGAATTCAGTTCTGTCTCAAATCCTGTGAGTAATGCTGGGCAGAACTTCATCTTTCTCCTTCCCATTGGTGCAGGGAAATTAAATATGTGAGAGTTTTAGGCACGTCATATTGTGCTAAGAGTGGATCTGCCTGTGGTAAGATGTTTATGAAACCTTTTAATAGACTGTTTGCAGATGAATCCATGTGAAATTGTGGAACCATCTCACCTGTTTGTGTCCATTGTCTTGCACTGAGTTTGGGCTGTAACTTCTTTGGGTCAGAGCACAGCTGATGTTTATTAAGACCTCATCCATGGGCTGCCACCCAGCGTGGAAGTGGCACTTGCTCCCCCATCCCCCAAGCAAGCAGGAAAGCTTGGGATTTCAGTGAGGGCTGCTCTTGGCTGGCCCCCATCATACTATTTACACTGTAAACTTTACTGCACAATATGCAATTTTGGAATGCTCCTCTGCAGGAAATCATAGAAGGCTTTGGACCTGTGATTGTTTCCTTAAACAGTTGTTGCCTTCTTAGGCCTGAGTGGTCGTGTGTCTTCTTTTTAGGTACTCATGTAGTTGGTTTGATAAAAACAGAACTTGTGAAACTTCAGACCAGGGCGGAGAATTTTGGAACGATTAACATTTTGAAAATAAGCTTAACACGGATTTTTTTTTTTTCATTTGTCCACTTAATAGTCTATGGCTAAGATGATTGCTTCTGAATGTTTTCCCTTCTCCTTCCAGACTGACATAATCGACCACAGTTTCGCAGTGGAATGGATGCAGGACTTTGAGACGTTTCAGGATGCCCTGAATCAAGAGACCTCCTATGTCAGTAACCTGACTCGTTCTATGAGTTTAGTGTTGGATGAATTTTACAGTTCACTGAAGGTAAGAATCTTCTTTTTGTTTACTGCCTCTCATAAAAGCCTGGAGAAGAGAAAGCTCAAGAATAATGGTTTTGATGTCCTGTGGGAGTAGAGTGTAAGGAAGGCAAAAAGCAGACTCTGTTCTGCAGTGCTCAGGGAAAGGAAAAGAGGCAATAGACACAAAATGAAAGGCAAGAAATTATGTTTAAACAGAACAGGAAAAAAATTACTTCATTTTTACTGATTGAACACTGGAACCGATGGTCCAGAGAAACTGTGAAGTTTCCATCCTTGGAGACAAAGCCTGTGAGCAACCTGTTCTATTTAATTCTGCTTTTTGAGAAGAGAATTTGGACTCTCCAGAGGTATCATCCAATCCTAACTATTCTGTCCCTCTGTAAAAGGTCTTTGCACTGCCCTTTTGAACTGGAATCTGTTGATGAACCATGTTGAGGATTTGCGAATTTGAACACAGTAACTTTAATAAATTGTCACACTGGGTGGCAGCCCTGAATAATTTAATACTGAATTGTGATTAATCATGGGAAGAAAGCTAAGGGTCCAGAGAAACAGGCAGCATTCTTCGTTGCAGCATTTCCTGTCTGAGATAATTTTCCTTGTTCAGAAAGTGTCTAGTACAGTTATGCAATTTAGTACACAGGAAGAATGGAAAGAATCTCAAACCCAAATACCCTCTCCTCCTCTCCCCCCCAATATTTGCTTGGGCAAGAGGAAGTTGGAGGCTTTTTTCTCACATAACAGGTTTTGAGAGGACAAAGTAATCCAGTTCCTCATGAAACCCTATGTGTTGGAGGCTGTTACTGTTCCCATAGTCTGTGCTAAAGGTTTCAGTGAATTGTGTTTGTCATCAGCTTTTACTAAAGAAAAAGCAAGTTTTCTTGGCTTTATGGATATTAAAAGAAAGACAACAAAAATAACTGATTCTGTTCAGATAGATAATGATAATATAGCCAGAACAAAAATATTGTAAGTGTTCTATGTGGAACAATATACTGAATTTCAGAAGGGATTGTAGTGGTGCCATATACAGAATTAAAGTACTTCCTGTTCCTTATTTGTTAATTAGGTCATGTTTCTCTGCGTGTCAGGATGCTGAACTGGAGAGCAGGTCATATGATGATTATAGCACAGACTGCAGCTTGTACTTAAATGCAGGGAAAGTATAAATATTAACATATGTCAGCATATATTAATACTTAAAATCCTTTGGAGAGCTGTCTCATGTTTGCTGTATTAATGATCAAGTGCGAGGCTGTATTGCAAAAAGTCTTCCATTTGAAAGTGAGTAGTTGAGACTGTCTTGCTTTTCAAAAAGAGGAAGAATTTTTGTTAGAAGATGATCAATTCTGACTGGTAATAGTGTTAATGAAATGTATTTTTAGGTAATTGATTTAATACAGGCAGAACAAATGACCAGAAGTGTAATGATAGACAAGTTCAAATTAGGAAGGAGATGTGCATGCTGAATGTATTGCCATAGTAACTGATTAAATTCTCCACCTCTTGCTGTTCTGGGTTTGGACTGCGGACTTTTTAAAATGTGATGTGGCTAAATACAAAGGATTAAACCTAATTTCAGAGCCAGAAAGTCAGTTGTCTATTTTGCTGTCTACTTCAAGTACACTGATACATACTAACTGCTTACAACCCTATGTGCAGATTGGATTATTAACAGTGAACAAATAATCAACAGAAAGACCTGACTTTCTCTTGAAATGCCCAACTTGTTAAAAAAACCCAAACCCTCTTACCCAAAGAAACACCCTGCAAAATGCTGCAGCAACTCACCAAACAGAAAACCAGCAACAACCAAAAACCAGAGGTAACAAACATGAACAGCAAGTGGAGAAAGTGTTTAAAATCAGGATGGATAAAAGCAGAAGTCTTACTGCACATTCCTGTGTCACTGTGGTGATTAAATGGCTATGGTTTAGACTAGTAATTATTTGTTGGTTTGGGGGTTTTTGTTAGAAACTGCTTCAGTTACTCTCCAGTTCTGGTGTGTGGTTTCTTTTGCAGGTGGTTGGTGTTTCTGCAGTGCTCGGCACAGGACTGGATGAGTTTTTTATCCAGCTTTCTAAAGCTGTAGATGAATATGAGAGGTAAGGGGATAGTTAACCAGTGAACACTTCCTGAAGGCATTGATTTGTAACTCCTCTGATTTGCAAGACTCCACACTACCCTTAGTCAACATAGTTTAGGGTTTCTAATAAATTTCAAGCATCAGCATAAAAAGTGGCAGTGTAAAGAAACTATACAGAGCAAATTTTTGTGTTCACTATGCAGTGAAAAAGCAAAAGCTATCTGTGCCATCAAATATGTGAGGTAATATTTTTTCTCTAATTCCATACAGTAATCAAGGTTTGAACTCTTGCTGTTGCAATGAAGTATGTTCACTTATTTTGCATCCATTGGTTTCAGAATCCAAATGTGGGTAAAATACACTATTAGTCCTTCTGAAATGTCTCTCAAACATGAAAGCCTAGTGAAAGCTTTTTTTGGGGTAGAAGGAAGCCTCTGAGATGATCCTTACTTAATATAAATCGTGTGTTGATTCAGACTGAGTGCACTCTGTCTTTTCAGAGAGTATCGTCCAGAGTACGAGCGCCTGAGAAAAACACTGGTAAGTGTTTTCAGCTGTTGTGCACCCAGATAGTGTGTCTTGAAGGCACTTTTATGCACACAATTGCCTTCATGTTGAGAGGGTCTAACATTTATTAGTCATACTCAGTGAGGGAAAACTCCTGTCCTGAAGAAGTCTGCTATCTGCCTTTTTTTGCTAGATGTGGTGGAGCATATCTTTACAAGAAAAAAGATGTTTTATAAAACACATATTGTTTGCTGCTTTAGTGCTAGTATTTGAGCTAATTGTGAGAAAATGACTGGGAAATAGTTTTGTATCTTCCATTCAGAAGGATAGAGAGTTCTTGAAAATGAATTCTTGAGTGATTTGTTGAGGCTATCCTTGTATCTTCCTGTACCAGCGAAGTGTACTGGTTTGACTTAGAAACACAGACTGATTTGCAGTGCCAAAGTCTATAGCTCTGCTCACCTTGAGTCCTGGCTGTCCAAAGGACAGTTCTCTGCAGGCATGGCTGCACTGAGTTTGGCTTCCTGATGCTTCTGAAAATATTGTAGAAGTCTGCCATACTGGAGGTTGCTGTCTGTGTTTGGTGAAATGTTCTGTGTAACCTTAGTTGGTAATGTAAGATCTGCTTAGTGACTTGCACTCCAGCTGGGGGACAGACTGCTGGGTTTGGGTGAGGTTATTTTTCTGCTGATGTTTTAAATGTTCTCAGAATCCATGTGTAACTCTTTATCTACAGGAGGAAGCTCAAGAGAAACAAAAGAGAGAGCAGCTGGAACACTTGTGGAAGGACATGGGCAGTGTGTGTGTGCATGGCAGCACACTGGCAGGTACCTCACCAGAAAGAGTAGGTTCACTGCAGAAGTTTTCTGAAGAGTTTGTGTTGAGAAGTGCTTCTCTGTTCCTGCAGCAAAAGTGTGAAACCATCTCCATGTTAGAGGAGTGGGGCTTTAGTTCCTCTGGGATTGGCCACACTTGGCTCTTCCTGTGTCAGTCACAGGTGTGGAAGAAATCATGCTGTGTAACTAAAGCAGCAGACATGCTAAAAATAATGAAGTACTTTAGGAAAGGTGAAACAGATTAGAATATGGGAAAGCTGTGCTGTTGGCTGCACTGTTCCTTACTGAGGTATGTGCTGATGAAGTCTGTCCTGTGTCTTTGGGATGCACAAGCAGTTTTCTGTCCTTTCCGAGCAGGTGTTAATTGTTGTGTTTATGTGCAGATAAAAGTTGTCAGTGTTAACAATACCTTACCTTTAGCAAGCTGGTTTGTGTACAACCATTTCTTTTCCCTTCAAGGACCTGATGATACTTCTGCAATGGGTCCCTCTGAGCTAATCCTAACACGAGGGACTCTCAATGAAGAGGAAGAGGAGGGGGAGAGTGATACTGATGACATTGACCATGAAGGTAAGGGAATGAGGCCTGAAAGCTGCCCATCTAGTCAGGAATTCCCCTCTGTATTTCATTACCTGGATGGGCTGTAAAGAGAGCCTAGAAAACAAGAAAACAATCCCTTACCTAAACACATGTGGTACCATACCAAAGCCCACATCTATTTAGCCCTGTTTGGTCCAGGGCTATCACTCTCTTTTTGACCTTACAGTTTCTGCCCCTGGCTCTCTTTGCTTTTGCTGTGACTGTGGTCTTGGAACAATCTTCTAAGTTCTTAAAGGGTGATTTTTCTCTCATAGCTCACAGACTTAATCTTCTCTTGTTCCATTGATGTTTAGGATCACTTATTTCCTTTGCCCTGTAATGTAGCTGCAGATCCAACAGACGTTCTGTGTTGTTCTGATTATCCTGACTCTAGCTTTTGTCAGTAACAAAAGTAGAATAGTGCTGAACTGTCGTCTCTTCTCCCAGTGACTGAGGAGAGTCATGAAGAACCAGCCTTCAGAAACTTCATGCAAGACATGCAGATGAAATGCCAGAGAAAAAGCAGCCCGAATGAATGAGACCTTTAGGAACAGAAGATTTGGAAGGAACAACATCAAGAAACTTGCACGGAACTATGCGCGGAGACGTTTCTTTGTGAACTACTTCCTCTGATAGATTTTTATTTCTCTTTCTGCAGTAACTGTTGGTCATGTGAGTTAAAGATCTTGTAGCCAACTGACTGCATGTTTTACCATCTGCCACTGTGGCTTCCTGAAGCTGAAGGAACCAGATAGCAGTTCCTTTTCCTCCAGATTCAACAGATCTGTATGTTGAGAGCTTACATTTTGAGCTCTGCCAGCGTTAGTGCCTGCAGCACTCACTGGTCCCCAGGAACGCGTTCTGTTCTCGTGTGCAGTCGGGTGTCTGCTGCAGCCAGGGCACAAGGGAGGCTCTATTGGTCTTTATCAAACTAGGTACTGTTTGATGGATTGGTTTGCATTAAAGATGTTTTTTCTGAGTGATCTTTGACCCCTGAGTGACCGTTGACCTCTGACCGCTGCATGACCTTTGGCCGCTGAATGACCATTAACACCTGAGTGACCTTTGACCTTTTACCCCTCAGTTGACCTTTGACCCCTGAGCAACCTTTGGCCTCTGACCTCTGCATGACCTTCAGCTGCTGAATGGCCATTAACACCTGAGTGACCTTTTACCCCCTCAGTTGACCTTTGACCTCTGCGTTGGTCATTGACCTTTGACCCTGTACTGACTTTTGTCCTTTTACCCCTGAGTTGACCTTTGACCCCTGAGTTGACCTTTGATCCCGATTTGACCTTTGACCTGTGAGGTGAACTTTGACCCCAGGTTTGACCTTTACTTCACACCTTTACTTTTTACATTTATTTTTACATTTACTTTACACCTTTACTTT
>VYXD01013788.1:2217412-2235701 GCA_013397195.1 Hylia prasina | reverse complement strand
CGGCGCGCCCCGGGCGCGGGGTGACGGCCGTGACCCGAGCGCAGCCGTGTCCCGGTGCCGGCCTGCGGCCCCCGGCAGCGCCCGCCGGGCTGGGCGGCTGCGGGCTGGTGCGCGGTGACACCTCGGTCCCAGCTCCCCGCGTTTCTGCTCATAAAGAGCCCCAAGGGTGGGGACGCCTCCTGCGCAGCTGCTCCAGCGTACCAGCATCGTACACCCGTCTTGCTCAACCACTAGAAAATAAATCACCTCTGCCTCTTCCTTGGACCTTTTATGACCAAATGACTTTCTTTCACCTCTACCACCACAGGACCCTTCAACCAGCAAAAGTGGGGTTTTTTCTCAAGTACTCCGTCACAAAGACCTCCCTTCATGGGAGGATCAAAGTGCCCTCAGCGTTGTCATATAAACACCACCATCACATTTGATTTCTCTGGCTCTTTTCCGTTCGTCTATAAGCGTCCATACTCAATCCTTGCCAGCTGTCAGGTACAAAACACTTTTTCGGAGTAATCATATAAGCAATTGTTTTCCAGTATCAGGTGTGACAAGGACAGACATTTACAAGTGCACCCAGATCTGTTTCACCAGCTGCCTGTACAAACAAGTGTAACAAGTCACAGGTAATTGTTTACACACAGTGTTTATTGCAAATTACTGTCACTTTGTCAGGATGTTTGAATGTTGTATAACAAAGCTCCAGTGGATTGTTTCTGGCAAGGGTACACACTGGTGATATGCCTTCCTAAGTACTGAGCTTGTCCCATCAACTAAGGAAACTGACGTTTCATATTTAAAAGATAACTTATTCTACAGATTTACTTGCATGGGCAGCAGTGCTGGTTTACATAGGGTAAACAAGAGGTTACTTATAAGTGCTCAAGGATCCATAAGACTTATAACAACAAAGTAATACTCTTTGTTATTAAATAAAATAATAAATTTTTTAAAGTCTGCTTCTTGGCAATCTTTTTAATTCAAAGAGTCTAAAATCTGTGAGACAGAACATCACTGTACCCATTTACCAGACTGGGGCAGGACAGGACACAGCTGAGCTGAGGAAAAGACACATCAGTGTAGAGAACTAGTGTTGTTGGAGTCTAACAGTGAGAGTCATAAATACTGAAGTGCAAAGATATGAGGAGAGAGGTTGGGTTGGGATTTTACTTGTTCTTTGTTTTGTTTCTTCACCTGACATGCATTTTTTTTCTCCCTACCCCATCTGCCTAAACTGATCATGGATACTATGATCTGAACAAGGAGAAAAAGGGAAACAAGTTATCTTCAGGTTTATGTTCCTCTATAGAAAAAAATTTCCCAAAGCAAGATTCCAGGCAGAGCTGGCTTTATTTTTAATGTTAAGCTAGAAGCTCTAATTAAAAATGCTTAAAATGCATTTTGGAATGAGCACCATACTTCCGGGGAGCAGGAGGAGAAGATGATGCATTTCTGGGAGACTAAGCCTGCACTGATGTTCCAAGAGCCCCATGAATCCTCTGGAATGCTCCAACATCCCCAGCACTATTACATTTTACTATTTTGGAAGACATTTAAGAGCAAACTACAGGGAATAATAACAATTAAAAAGTTATACTGATGTACCTTAAAACCCCCATGCACCCACAGCACAGCCCCCGGGGAGCACAGCAGCTATGCAGTAGTATGTTCATATGGCAACAAGCAATGTGCTCCAGATTTGTACAAATCTACTCCCTCCACAAAAGCATTGCTTCAGAATAACTTAATCAGGTCTAAATTAAAGTGTTATCTATCTACAGAACGCCTTTCGTTCCATAAAACCTTGAAACATGCACAGAATTAAACTCCATCTCTGGGGGAGAGACCAAACATCTACCTAGCAATTTACAGCAACTTAACAAAAGCAGGAAGGGAGGATATATTACAGGCAAATACAGGACTCGTTGCAGGAGGAGTGTAATTCTCAGTCCTTTTAGTTTCTCTCTGTTATCATTTCCCATTTGTGACAGAAGTAATAAAACTTCCTTCCTCCAACCTTTATTTAATTAAAGTGTAAGGTCTTTGGGGCAGTGAGCTTACTGTGTGTATATATACAGCACCTAGCATGAAGAGGTCATGAATTCATCTCAGACCTTTAAACACTCCTCTAAATACAATGCATTAACAATAATAAGAATAGGATATCATTTTCATTTAGAATAGATGAGTCTTCTGTTTTTGATTATCACAAAGAATAAATTACATGCATCTCAGGGAATAATTAAATTAAGGGTTAAGGGAAAGTATTTCATACCAGAGACTTGTAACTGCTCTATTCTAGTCCTTTACACCTAAGGACACTGCTGCTCACTATTACAGCATTTACTCAAAATTCTTATTTGCCATTAGATTACAAAATAATGTCCCAAATCTCACAGGCCAGCTCATCAGTAAGTGTAGGGGTATGGTTTATTCTGAAGCAGTGCATGTGATTACTGTGATAACATACCCAAATTAACCTTTTGCATGTGCAATAAACTGCAATTAGCAATCTGCAGACAAATGACAAGTTCCTTCGTTTCCTGTAATAGGCAGCAATACACAAGCCAGATTTCCTATTGAATCCCATATTAACCTACATTTGGTGGCAGTGAAATCTCAGAGCACCGTGTCGGAATCTATCATCTTTCAGTGATGTTAGCTCCGCCTCTTGACAGTTCTAGACAAGATGTTTATAAACAACTCATCCATAATCTGACCAATTTCAGCTGAAAATGTTTATCATTTCTTCAGTTGTTCCAGCCACATTGAATGCTTTTACTAAGGGATGGGCCAAGCTCTCAAGACAGTATGGTTGTGTTAATAAACAACAAGAAATAAAATGGAGATTGAGCAGTGAGTGGCTTTGTGATGCCTCTCTGAGCTGGTAGGAGGCTCAGGAGTAGGGAAGCTGCAGAAGTGTCTCTTTCCCTTGTGATAAGGAATGTCACATCAAAAAGTACAAAATGGGAAGACGATGTTTCCACATGCACTTTCATCCTCGTAATTCCACACCTCTCCCTGTTACAGAATTCATTTGCAAAATATTTTTTTAAAAACAAAGATCTTCTGGGACAAGTTGTGAAAAGCAATTTTGCTGCAAACCAGAAAAAGACTCACACCTTTTGCAGTCACCATCAGTCTCTGAAAATGCTGATACAGTGCCGTAAACCCAAACCAGTTCCTAGGAGCCTTACTAAAGTGCTTGCTTCCAGTGTAATAAAACAAACAAGATTTTTGTAATAGGCATCACATAACTGCACTTCCTTCATATGCCTTTGCTGGTAGCGTGACATGAGCGATGAGCGTGTGCATGCGTGGAGGGGACGAGCTGCCTTGTAAGAAAGCAGTTTTGTTTAACATGAGTGATGGAAGGGAATTCAAAAAGCATAAAGATGCCTTTGTAATAAATCAGAACTAACCAGCCAGATCACCTGCCCACTCTAAGACTCTCCACCAGGGCCGCGAGCGGCCTCCTTCAGTTACTGTTCCGCCCCGACTCTCGCCCGTGAACCAGGGTTATCGCACGGGGCGTCTGAATTAAGTGGCGTTTAACAACTGTGCCAGACAGAGTTCGAAATGAAAATCCCTCCTGCCTCTCCTTTGTTCGCACACGACGTGCTTGGAGTCCGTCCTTCCCGTCTGCTCCCGCGGGCAGCTCTCCCGTGCCTCAGCGGAGCGCTCCCCGCTCGGCGGCCGCGGGCTCGGAGCTCTTTGTTACCCGTGGGCAGCTCCGCGGCTGCCGCGCAGCTCCCGCCGCCCCGGCTCGGAGCACCTACCGCACTGCTGGGCACTGCCTCTTCTGCTGGGGCTGCATTAAAAGGGGAAAAAAAAAATTAAAAAAAGAGAAATACTTATATCTGTATGTTTAGACTGAGCTAGATAACTCATAGATCTGTGAGGTACCTCATAACCTTGAGTCTTTTTTTAATCAGTTCTAATCTCTGAAATAGTAAATTATAATTAAAGTTTAATATCATTTTAATCTCTCAAATAGTTAATTATAATTATGGTCATAAAACATGTACAACCTTTGCTTCCTCTCTCCTCCATCCCTCACCTCCTACTCAGAGCTGCTACATGAAGAAAGAGAAAATAATTGTCCCTTTAATGGTAATTGTTTATAAACTCCTTTTCACAGAGACTGTGTTTATATACAATGCCTAGGCAAAAACCAGGCACAAACACACTACTTATAATAAATGAGTGAATAACACATCCCTGACCATAATTCCAGTGCTTTCCAACAAAAGAATATCTAATTCCTGTCACAGAATTGCCTTGTAGGTTGAAGTTCAGCATATAAATGCACATGGGAAAAGATTAGATTTTAATTGATAAGTATTAATCATCATTCACTGCTGTCTCTGCAGGAAGCCCCGTGTTAAAACATCTAGTTAATATACAGTATAATGGATAACCTTGAGGCAGAAGCTCTTGCATCTATCTCTATCCAAGAAAAAATGTCAACATCAGCCTTTGTTGTAGAAAAATACCCTGACATCTGAATGGAGTTGCTGCTGCTGGAAAATTGACTGTCAGTGCAATCCTTCCTAACGTGGGTCCAGTGCTTAACCTAGAGATGAAGCCAAATTAAAAATCTTTATCTGTGCACACCTGTACTTAGGAATATTTGAAATCTGGTCTGGGTCAGAATGCTGTGTTTGTGGTGCATCTCCTCCTCTCTGAACAAACACATTTCTCATGTGATGCTCTCACTGCAACCACAAAGCATTAGCACTCACAAGAGCATCATTGAAGATACTCAGGCTGTTCATTGAGAACAAAGCCATTAATGATTAATACCATGGTAGGAGAAAATGTAGCAGTATTTCTTGGCAGCTGAAATGTGGCAATGTCTGTCCTACGTGCAGAAGACTCACAAATACCTTCAGCTCTCTTTACATAAAATGGTTCCTATTAACTCTGTGGGAAGGGGAATCAAACAAATCCCCCGAACTAAAGAGAAGGAGATTTTCACATGTAAAACTGGATATATACAATACATCTCTCTCTGACTGACCCAGCAGATGCAGAGATGCATTTACGTATCACAGGCATTACTGTCCCAGCAGATGCTAGAAAGTTGTCACTGACACAGACGCTCACTGTCCCCACAGATCTGTATTTTGGGAGGGAATTTTCGTACCACAGACACCACTGTCCCTACAGAACCACATCTGCTGGCCGAGTTATTGTTTGACATACTCTTTTGCCTCCAGCAGATGTGAGAGTCTGCCAGGACAGCAGGCATTTCTGTCACAGCAAATCTCCATCTACAGGGAATTAAACTGCAGCTTAAACTACTGTACTCCTTGAGCCCTTAGCGTGGACAATACTGACAGGAAGGAAGCAACATAAGCCAATGGAAATGTAATGTTGGGCACCTAGAACATCGCCATCAACTCTGCCTAAACATGGCTGTGTTTGGGGATATGTTAGGAGAAGAAAAAGAATTACTTTCACCCTCCTCCCACCCCAATACTTTAACAAGTATTCCTTCAGAGAAACATTCAAGGGGAAGTGTCTGACACCACTTTCATATAATAGATCCAAAAAGGCAGAAGTCACTCATGACTACAACGTTGAAAACCTTAATGCCCTGTAACAGGGACCAAGTGTTAGGTCATTTCCATCTTGCTTTTGAACTGAAAATTCTCTGAGTTTCTAATTTATTAACACCAGAAGATTTCATCCCCAATTCTAGAGGTGCTGAAATAAAGGGAAAGACTTTGCTTTTAATCCCTTTAGTTTGGGCCTTCATCTTTTGAAACTCTGCATGACCTTCTCTCAGACTGAGGGTCCAATGGCAGCAACAGCCTCAGGATGCTTTGCTCCTGTGCAGCTGTGCTGCCAAGCAGAAACTCTCCAGACATGAGGAAGAAAATCCTGGGCCTGTGCTGAGACATGACTAAGGCTAGACTCTCCCTCTGGTGTGAACTCAGCCTAAGGCCCATACCAACACATGTACCTACATAGAAATAATATGTATGGTATGTGAGCCTGGACTTGGGAGCTGTCTTGGGCCTTTTCTTGCCTGAGTAGATGTATCCTTTATGATTTGGTACTAGAGAGAAAAACCCTCCCCTGGTAATCTGCAGTAATGTAAACCCACTTGAAGACACACCATCTAACTTTGGAATTCCCCTGTGGGAAGTCTGGGCATTTAGCTTTATCTGAAGCATCAAGAGCTGTCCACTGGCAAAGGCAGGACACACAAATTCCCAGGGTAATAATCTGATACAGCACAGCAAAACCTGTATCCTTGGAGCAGATTGTGGGAAAGCATCAAGAGTTTGGTTGCTCTGCCAAAGCAAACAAGATGTTTCAAGCCCCATCATCTGCTCTGCAGTTCACACCCTTCCAGTGCTATCTTTTTCAGATGCCATGCCACACTGGTTAGTGGCAATGCTGTTGTCATGTGTGACTCATTCCATTTTACTGGAAATTAGAAAACCACATGCTGCACTGAAGAACTTCTTATTTATGTAGTCATATAATCCCAGAGAGAACTCCTCCTGCCATTATTCGTATACAGATTATTTCAGAATTTTGGAAACGCAGGTATTTACCAGGGTTCATCCAGAGGACAGATTAATTGACAGCACATTGCTCTTTCCAGGGTCTGTTGTGCCCTTCATACTTTCCAGTATGGCCCCCTGGAAATGCAAATGGTATTTTAGAAGAGAGTACCTCCATCACTACAGGATGTGTGGGAAGCAAAACAGAACACAGGGAGCAGTGGAATTGGAGGTGCGTTAGCAGAAGAGTCTGACACGTATTTATTTCAGCTTTAGGCAGGTGAATTTCACCCACAAGGAACAACACAATCTACTTGGTCTTGTTTGTTTTCCTTTGTAACGGCGTGCCTTTATAAAGCCTCCTCAAATATTTCCTGAACACATCACAATGCTACACTGAGTGATTAATGCTCAGTATGAGTGAGATGAACTGGCATATTCAGGACAACAAAAAATTGCAGAGATGTCAACAGTGTATTCTTTCTGTGGATTAAGAATTACTGGATAAAAACATTAATGCTTTTAGCCAACATTCTATGGTGACAACAAATCAAACTGGATAATTTTGAGTTCTCAAGCACAGGTCTGGAATTATGCGTGATTCAAAGAACAATTTCCTATATTATGTGTTTTTCCAGTCTATATAAAATTGGTGTTGCTAAAGCAGCAGCACTAGGATCAAAAGTTGGATTTGATTGTGTGTTGACAGGCCAAGGTTCTAGAAATTCCTAAACTAAGAGATTGCATTAGCTTTTACAGGTAGAGATAAACCCAGTCTTATCTTTAGATGAAGGAACTGTTAAGAAGCTTCAGGCACCAGACATTTATGAAGAAAGAAAATAGAAATGTGAGCCATTCTTTTTTAAAGGTTAGCATAGTTTAAAAATTCCTGAAAATATTTATTATCATAACAGACTAGACCTGCTGAAATGTTCTCACTTAGGATTTGGTCTTTGACATTCTCAGAAATTCTGTTCACTTCATCAAATGGTTGCCATGAAAAGCAGAATTTAGCAACAAAAATGAAAAGACACAAAGTAGTTAAAGGCCATTTAGAAAAAGACATTTGCTTTTAATGTTACTGACTACCCCTCAGGACCCAGATTAGAGTTCTGTTATGTTTTAAAGCATTGCTTTCAAGCTTGCTGGAAGTGTCAGACAATTTGAATAGATCTCCATTTTAATTTCCAATCTTGCAATATGGAACAGCTGCCATAACTTTGTGCAACGTAGCAAATTCAACATCCTCATCCCTCAAATGACAATCATCAAGAAGGGACTCTGAAAAAAGCATAATATGCTTCCATTTTTACTGCCTTTTAGTAACTCCCAGTCAAAATTGTACTTTAGATAAAGAACCCAAACCCTCAATTGCACTTTTAACTTGCAGCGTCTACACCAGGAAGCAAAGGTTTTGGGTGAAAGTTGGTGGGATCTCTAGAACTATTTTTCCTTCTTCCAGTCACTGAGCTGGTGGTTTGTCCACATCCTTCTGACTTGCACATCACCATCAGCATTAAAGGCTCCTAGTCAGGATTTTCCCCACAGCTGCAATGGGACATTCTCATGGAACAAGTCCCGGTTCAGCCTCACCAAATCTGCCTCGTGAAAGCCCTCCAGCTTCTACAGCTCTGGCAGCTGGAGTGAGAGTGTGAACTGAAGTGTGTCATCCTCCTGCTATTCTTGCTTTCTAGCAGAAAGAAAATGTTGAAAGGAAGATGGAAATAATTCTCAAGGTCTTTGGTTTTGTTTTTTTTTGCTCATCATGTTAACTCAAGAGGGAAAACTGAATCCAGAGGGAAAGCACTTTTAGAGTCAGATGAAAATCCTTAGCACTGGGCCCCAGTCTGGGGACTGTCTAGACCAGGACAAAGGCAGTTCAGCCACAGTCAAGGGAATTTGTGTGTTTGGGATATGGTACATCTCTAAGCACAAGCCCATGTTACATGTAGTTTGAGAAGGAGTATCTCTTTAGAGTAATGAAGCATGGATGTGTTGGTCTTATTCCAGGAACAGTGTCCCATCCAGCTCTCATTCTGTATTCATTCATAGATTATCTACTGTGTGCACTTAGATAAAGCTGCCTCCCACTCCTCTCCTTAATTCCAAATAGAAAACTCAGAGGAGTTTTGGGACTTATCAGCACACACAGTGCTGTCACCAGTGCACCCAATAAGAAGAAACAGAAACATTCAGGGTCCAGAGACCCTGTTGCTCCAGGATGGACTGTTTGTTTCTATAAAAATAAACCACAATTGCTAAATTAACATCTCTGTTCTCGTTTCTGCAATGCTCCTGTACTACCGAGTCTGTGGTTTCTTGCCTTCCACACGATACAACCAGCTTCCGACCCTGAGATTTCCTCCCTTCAGTCTACATTTCTCATGAAACTCCATCTCCAGGCATGAAACCAACTCTCACTAGTCTGTTTTCTGTTATCAGTATACTCACAGGTATATTTATAAATTAGGGAGGACACACATGGGGGTAGTATGCACATCTCTCACTTGAGTTTGCCTCTAGCAGTTGCCATTTAAACCACAGAAAGCAGAACAGAAATATTAAGCTCAGCATTTTCCAAATGGGCTCCAGCTTTGGATGGCTCACTTGATATCATTTACTTCCAGGCAATAAAAATTATTTCTTCACAAAATCAGATATTATCCCACCTTTTACACAGTCAACTTAGACCTCAAGGGAGCAGGTTAAGAACAGATAACACAGAAAGGCAAACAGGGCAGGTTAACTACATTTCACCTCTATCCTAGAGTGGTTGGACATGGCTGCCTGGGGCTGGAAGCAGGCTGCAAGCTGGTGTGATCACCTCCAACACCTATTTCTATCACTTTGCATTTTCTTTCATTAATGGAGATAAGGATTACTTTGAGACAAAAACCCCAAAAACATAAAGAAGTAAATATAAAACAAGCTGCAATCAAGTGGAACCAGGACTGATTTAGAGATGGAAGCTCTCTGATTTGGAAGTCTGGCCACGAGTATGCCCAAGGCTTCCTGCACATGCAGGACAGCCACAGCTCCCTAAGCTCAGTGGGGATCTGTTCAGCCTGACTCAGACACAGATCTCATCTGCACAGCTCCTCTGGGATCACCAGTTCTGCTCCTGGAAGGGCCAAGTACTGATCATTCCTTACATTCACTGCAATTCCTGCCAGTGCAGCTCCTGGACACTGGTGGCACAAACACATTAACTTCACCTGGCAATAAGCAGTTCTCTCTCAGCCTGAGTGCATGCCAAGAACAGCCTAATCTGCTCAAGAAATTATAAGCCATGCAGCTATTTGCACTGAAACCCCTGCAGAAACAGCCCTCCCCCACTTCCTTCTCTGCTAGCTTGCTCTAACAGCAGGCAGACATAAGTGAAAGGAAAAACAATGAGAAAGGAAACTTGGGAGGGACAGGTTAGAAGCAGAAGGAAGAAGCAAAAGGTCTGACTCTGCAGACCGTATTCATGATGAAAAGCATTTGCACAAATAACCTAATTGCATTCTGTGGGACTGCCGGGCTCAGTAAAAGTGCTGCAAGTGCAAGCAACAATTGCAGAGGCAGGAAACAAGTAGGAAAAGAAAGAAAAAGGAAGCCTCACATGAATCGGACACCTGCACAGAGGAGAGCAGTCTCACACACCCCAGGAAAAACAAATCAACCAAAACACTCACGGCCTTTGAGTTACTCAGAAATATTTATAGCGTCTTTCCCGACCTCTGCCTTGCTTCCTGGCAGGCAACACCACAGAAAGAATCTGTACCACTGGCATCCCCTTCTTCTGCCAAACAAGAGAGAAGTCCCTTCCCAGAGCTCTGCAAAGGCAGGAGGAGAGACCAGACAGGCTGCAGGAGTGGTCTGGTCTTCACCTGGGGAAGGACGAGTGTCAACCCAGGCATACACTCACAGGAGGGAGCGTGGGCATCTCCTCCTGTGTGATGAACTGGGGGAACAGCATTGATTGTGTATGGATTGCTCTCAGCAAGGAATAACACAGGAGCCAAGGAAATGATGGGTTCCAACAAAATCCCTCATCTTTTCTAAATGGTCACTTCTTTCCTTTCCCTACAGGACAAGGCACTGAAGGGAATCTGATGTCCAGCAACTGAATTGCTCCTTTTTCAGTGAACTCTTTCAGGAATTCTCAAGACACTTTCTATGACAGAACAATTCTAAGTTTATAAATCATTAAAATAATGCATTTATTTATCAAAAGCTTTTCTCCTAAAATGAAACACTAGAGAGCAATCCACTCATTCCAATGAAGACATGCATTTGAATTCTCTGGGCTCGCACTAATTGGCACTTTTCAAAATGTTTCCAGTTAGGTTTGTCCATAAGCATGAAAAGGAAAATCAAAATATGTCTCTCTGAGATGGGCTGATGTTTGTGAAACAAAACTATCAAATCAGGGAAACCAGGGACTAAATTCAAAGCAATGATGGTTTGAGATCATACATTAAAGATGACAGGATCTTTCTAAATCACCTCAAACATGAAGCACTTGCAGTACTAAGTCACAAACTTATCTGAAAAACACACACTACCACCTACTGGCAATTATTCATATATGTTATTTACATACTGATAAGTGGCAACAATATGTGCACATTTGATTTGCATGAACTTTGCTAGAACAAAGATCATTCTTCATCTTTACAATTACTAGACTTGAAGAAAAATATATTCCTGTGGATGTAGTTCCCACAGCGTGTGACTAGTTATTATTTTCTTTGCAATAAGAACTTAAACCAGAATAGCTGCTTAGTGAAACACGAAATTTAAGGTGGTTGTTTTTGCCAGTAATGTAATATGGGAGGTTTTTGGCTCATCCATAAGTTGGTAACATGGTCCCACCAGTCTTTCACACCCACTGTCCTGGAAGTGGGGCATAAATTATTACAGTGGTAGTATGTGACTAGGGAGGAAAACCAGGGCAAGTGCTGCTCCTGGATACAGCCACCCTTCTGCCCCAATCACACAGAAGCCTGGGAGAAGGAGGACCATGGCTGGATTGAGGAGCTAACATGAAGGAAAGATGACACTCTGAAACATCTTTTCCTTGGGTGATTCCCTGCCTTTCGCTGCACTTCTCACTTCCTGCCCTAAGGTTCACAGTAATGCCACAGAAACACCCTGGAGGTAAAAGTGCTGTGATTTATGTACCACAAAGAAGTGGTAGCTGTGTGCACACCACACACATCACCCTGGCTGAGCTGGGGCGACGTTTTTCATGATTAATCTCTGCATGATTGCTGAGGTGCTGAGGTGGTGCTGCTGTGGATGATGCCTGATTTTGGACATCATTCAGAATACAAAGTTGATGCTGGGACTGTGTCAGTGTGCAGCCTGACTGAGCCTTCACCTCACCAAAAAGAAAATGTGCCAGGAAAGCCAGAACTGCCTCCACTGAGTCACGCTCCGACCTGCTGTGCACTTGATCTCAGTCCTGCTGCTGTCATTTCTTGCATGAGATCAGCTTCCAGAGAGGATTTTGGTACGTGGGTGGCAATGTCAGAAAGATTGGCTGGCCCTGATGTAAAGGCTCCCTGAAGGCCAAAGATGGAGACTGAGAAAAATTGCCCCTGCAGTTCTAAGGGCACCTGCACACACGACACCAGGTTAAACCCCAGACAATGTCTATTCAAAAGTCAAACCAGCAGCAGGAGAAGCTCACTGCCAGCTGTTGCAGCCCTGCAGGAAAAACACCTTTTCAGCATCTTATAGACCATTCTATCCAAGAATGGCATTGTAGGTATATAAAAAAATGTTGAAATTAACATTTTGAAATTAATAAACTCTTATACATTTACAATTAATAAAATTTACAGTTTAATTAGATTTCTTTTAGCCTGAGTTGATTTTCAAAGTATTTTTTTCTGTTAGCTGAACCCTAGCTAATCTTAAGCTGCACCAAAGGAAATATAGGTTGGATATTAGGAAGAAGGAGAGAGTGATAAACTACTGGAGGTGGTGGAGTCACCATCCCTGGATGTGTTTAAAGAAAGACTGGATGTGACACTGGGTGCCATGGTCTAGTTGAGGTCTTAGGTCTGGGTTGGACTTGAGGATCTTGAAGGTCTCTTTCAACCCAGTGATTCTGTGATTCTAATTATACACCAGGTTTCCTGCTGGCAAGTATCAGACTAGCTCAAGACAGGCCTTCAGATACGCTGTGCTAACGCCTGACACTCAGAACAGACACTTTTCGTTCTCTTCAAGATGTGCATTGCAAGTAGTATTTTAATTGGGCTCCCAATTCAGAAGGCTGGGATGAGCTCGTGAGTCATTTTTACAAGTTGACTCACATGCTACAGAACTGAAGAATTTGGTGCAGGGAAAAAGCAGAGGGTGGGTTTGTGGATTTCTGCACACCCCTGTGGTGGGGAAAAGTTTGTCCCTAGCACCCAGCTGCAGCAGCACAGGGGCTCAGCAAGTGCATTGCTCAGATGAGCCTTCTTCATCTCTAACTGTTGAAGGAAGGATGCTCTTGGGAGGCTTTTGTTTCATGAAAGCTGTGATCAAGAGATTACGTAAAGTATTATAATTTTGAGATCCTTTTCCTTTTGGAAAAAGGACCAGTCCCAGTATCACAGGATGCCTGGTTTCAGAGGTTTCAGGGTGTTTCAGTGATTGCATTTCAGCAGTTCCATTTCAAGACTGGGCAACATAGAGACAACAGGGAGAGGGCTCCTCCTCTCCCTTAGATGCCAACCCTGCACCTCCAGTCTCAGACTGAAGACGGAGTTGGATGAAGTTCTTTTGTCACTGCACATCACCAAGGGAATGTCCCACAGCTCCCACTATAACATGTGAAAACCCTGATGTCTTCCCACTGCACTGCCTGCATTGCTTGTGTAACCTCAGAGCCTCAAACCATTTGCATGGGTGCAAGGGATGGGAACTCAGTCAGAACAAGGCAACTGGAATCAAACTTCTCCTCCTTTATGCTGTGTTACCTCATGAAGTGGTAAATCCCACATTTATTCACTGAAGCAAGGAAGTGTGAACTTACACAAGGAAGTGTGAAGCAATACACAGAAACTGCAAGAAAATCCTTTTCCTTATACTGAGGAAAAGGCTTTTTTGACCTGTCATTTTGCCTGTCATAACCACATTTTAACATTTTTCTTTCCTTATCCTTAGAGGAATCTATACAATACACAAATGAAAGGCAAATTCAGAGAAGGCAGAAAATGCCAGGGCGTTTTTCATTGTCCTGAGGACAAATGCCAGAGCCCTTCTGGGACATTCAGAACATCTAGTCACTGTATCTTATTCAAGGGAAAAGCCATCTGTCAACAAACTAATCACTGCGCAGATTCAGAGACAAGTGAAAATAAAAAGCCAATACAAACATGCAGATGAGGTTCCAGTCAGCAACTAGCCACAGAAAACAAACAAATCCCACAAAGCCTGGCATTTGAGTCCAGCCATTTTTCACTGAAGTCAAAACTGGGGAGGGAATAATGCAAAGTGATCTCCAAACAGGAACTTTCAAATCAATCAGTATGACTGTGGAAAGATGGGCATGGACCAAACCTGGATCCATACCCTACCTACAGAAGCCAGTAACAGCAGCAGAGCAGAGTAAGGACATAACAACTGAGCTTCTACCACATTATTAACAGTATTAAAAGCCCTACTAGTTAATATTTAAACATTCAATAATATGGAACAATTTGAGTCTAAGCTCATGGCTGCCTGCAGCCTTCATTTTTGATCAGAAACACACTACCCCAGGGGAAGGACTCCAAGTGACTAATGTTCCTAGTGGCCAGGATTCTATCACAAGTGAAAAGTGAAGCATCTGCCCCATGTGTGGGCCCAACTCTCATATTTTTTTCATGAGTATCTTCTATGACAAGGGACTTGATGATATGTGGACTGAGATCTTTGCCAGTCTTCCTCTTGAAGAACGAAAACCCTCTCCTGGGTCACCACAAGTACACTTTCCCCAAGCAGAAAGGCACAAAGAACACTCTGCAAAAGAGTTCCTTGATGTTAAGGTTCTGTTTTTCCTTTATTTCTTAACCCTCACTTCAGGATGTGCATGCAAATGGCAAAAGGACATCCATTGTTTTGATTCTGCACCAAGTTTGTTCTCATACTGGTGAAAAGGATTGAATAGCAGAAGAAAATTGGGATATTTCAGAACATTAGCATGTGCCATGTTAAATAAACAACTGAATTAGACTTCAGTTTCAGCAACATGAAACATGAAAGAAGTTCAGCCTAGCACTAGCCAAAATCAACCTGAAGGAGTCCGAACTTCTGAGAGCTAAAATCATAATTGCTTCCTTAAAGGCATCACTTGAATAAAATTAAATGCATTTCTCCAAAAGCTTCACTAGCATAGCAACTGATTGGCCCTTGAGGATTCCTATAGATACTTGTCATTCAGCATGAAATCAGGTCAGCAGCTAAAATTAAACACCCACCTCTCCCCTGCACCGAATGTGGAGTCATCGCTTTTAGTATTGCTCAGCCTCTGCCTCCCCAAATGGCTTCATTCTTACCACAAGCTTAAAGGCTGTCTTATCAAGAAGCACTGATGGATACAGTCATTCCTGCTCCGAGATGAAACTGTTGGGAATCAGGCTCGCAGTCCCTCTGACTCCATCTGCATTGATTAGCTCTCGGGCAGCCTGCCAAGGCACTGTGCTGCCTCTTACCCTCGCCACTGTTAATCTGCCTCAGCGAGGCCTGCAAGCCCTACATAAACTGCAATTTCTCTTCATTAGTGTGATTCTGCCTGCATGAATCTGATAACATATGGGATATTATCATAAAACAGCCTATTTCACCAATTCATTTTCTCCTTTATGAAGATTATGAATGTACTGCAAGTGCATAGGCAGGATAGAACAGAGGAGTCTACTGTACAGTTTAGCTTTGATTCAGTTTCTAAAATGCAGATAGCCTTCCTTTTAAGTTCACATTTCCCAATAATCCTGTGCTAATATGTTATAAAAACTGCTGACTCTCTCTCCCTGATTTTCTCTAGCTCATTACGGCTGATCCACACCCCATGTCACTTGCCTGGATTGAGACTTTAACGATGAACAGAGCTAGCAGATGCCACACAATGGAAAAAAATGGGAGCTACAGTAACTGTTTAGTCAACCCTAATCACTGCCACAGTCTGACTAAGCATGAACATGAAACATGATCACAGTTTGACTAGGGATTATGTAATTTCAAACATATGCTTTATGCCCCCTCACTTCCTGCCTGTTTCAGATAACAGGAGTCTGCTGGAACGGGCACTCTCTGCACAGCTGAATGAGCACTTTGTGTGGGAATGACAGGGATGCAGGTAGATTCCTACCTGCTTCTGAGATTTATTAATTAGCACGTGTCCCCATTTAATGAAGTCTGCATGCCCTCTGCTGGTACATGCATGTACTCCTAGGAACATCAACACATAAATGGAATAGTCTTACATAGAGAGCTGCTGCTGCTCCTTGGACAACGTGTGTGTGCCTGTCCTGGTGTGCTTACACGTGTAATATAGAATAAAATGAAATTAAGATCCCCTTTTAGTCTAAAGAACACAGATGTTTTGCCCTTAAAACAGGTAGGTTGGTTTATGCCTCTGTTTTGAGGGCATTTTCTGTTAAAAGGTACCATTCCAATTGCAGAGTGTATGTCTCCTGCAGAGGAGATGTTGTGCGCACTGATCCCTCAAGGAGTGGGTCAAAGAGGATGTTGCAGAGGACAGAGACCATAGGAGCCTGCAGCAAGCACAGACTTGTTCTTAGCTGCCCCCAAGAAAAAAAATAATTCAGCTTTCCAGGATTAATCCATTATAAAATGCTACACTAACTCCTGGCTAATCTGTATCAATTACTGAGTACAGACACATGCAGTAAAGGTCATTGTAATAAGCAGTTCACTCCTTAAATTGCTTCCACTGCCAAACTGAGTCAAGATTGCTAGGGATCATTACTAGGGGATCATTAGCTTACCTTACCTGACAACCTCTTCTGCAGACCCTTCTAACTCTCTATACTGCCAGACAACAGCAACAGCAGAACCTCCAAGACTATGGAATGGCTCTTTTTCTCAAGGAAACCAGCAAAAACCAGAGGATGGGCAGGGTGAAAGTGGCATGAAATGAAGATAAATATGCCCATATACTACCAGCTGGTGCCAGTGCCCAGAGAGGTGCCGGCAGTTCCCTTCAGTTGGATGCTTCCAGGAGAAATGGGACATACCCATGCACCATTCATACATGGTAGTAGAGCACAGGGGAAAAAACCCATCTCCCTGTACCCTAAACCATGATGTATCCCATTTTAAAAAAAACCCTCAAGAAAGCAAATTTTTGTGCCTCACTAATGGCAATTAAAACAGTAGCAACAAGGAAAAAGTAAACAGCTGAGTGGGTGACTGACTTCCTGCCCTGGGAAGTGTCAGCACATCTGCTCCTGGCAGTGCCCAGCAGCACTGGCACAGGTGGCACTGTGAGACTCTGTCACAAGGGTTAACCACTGCATACCAAAGAGAAGGGGCAGGCATGAATGTCATTGAAAACTGGCTGGCTCAGGGCATATGAAAAGCTGTGTAAACTTTAAATGCTGCTCATGTACAAGACCCAACACTGAGTGTGGACTGGTGACCTATGCCAGGGAGGTTTGCCTTCGAGAGGAAGTTATTGCTTAGATGCATATCAAGGATGCCTATCTGTTATTTCCTTTCCTTTTAAACTGAGCAGTAGCTATTGCAGCAATGTGAGTACAGACCAGTCTAACTGCTGCAGGAGACAGAAATGTCAAACAGGCTGTCAGGAATAGGAATCAGAGTTATATTCAGTCCTGCCCAGATGAAAGCAGAGCATAAAAATGACCTACAGTGGCATGTTCTCTATCTTTCTGTAATTTCACTTTATTATTAAACTCCATTCTCACTGCAGTCTCATCCAGACTAGAAGAGGTCACAACCAAACATGGAAGCAAACACAGCATTAAACCCAATTTTATGCCAAATGTACTGCTATCTCGGCTCTGTTAAAGTACTGTGATCTGCCTGAGAAAGGAGGGGAGCCAAGAGACAGGTGTAGGCAGATATTTTTCAAAAGTGCTAAAAAGCATGAGTTTCAGAGCAGAACACGGCTGGAAAGGACAGAGGAAGCCCATTAACCCACAGGTACTAATATATTTTGAAACATGACCCATTTTACAGAGTCAGAGCACAGAAAATGTCCACAGTGTGGTTCTAATAAAGCCTGTGACAGCAATAAGGGACACTGAACAGGTACAAGAAGCTGTATGTGTAGGTGAGCAGGAGATGAAGCCAGGCCAAACTTCCTGCCATAAACACACACGTGTTATTTTTCCAAACCCAGACACAAGCCTATTTATTTCTATTTCAAGGATGCACACATTGTACTAGAGACACATTCTCAGTAACAAGTATCTGTCCCTGTATGGTCAAACTACCTCCCTACAGCTACTCCTGCTGGCTGGTGATGTCTCTGCTGGACCTGTGTCACCACAGTGCTGGCAGCTCCCCACAGCAACAACCCAAACTGTACAAACAACTCATCCATGGCTAAAAACCTCATTCTGGTTGTATGTCCTCATTTGGTATTTGGTTGGACTGGGAGACGAGATCATCTCACTTTCCTGCTTCTGCTAAGGAGGTATAAAAGAGACACAAGAGCTAGGAAACTGACTTTATGTTTATCTATATTTATATATTTTTAAAATATATATTTATATGTATAGAAATTGTGGGCACATGGGAAAATTCTGCCTGACTCTGGG
>VYXD01013788.1:2200599-2217362 GCA_013397195.1 Hylia prasina | reverse complement strand
TATATATATAAAGTGGTTGTCCTCCATCAGAAACAAGATGCTGGATGCTGGTCCAGGTAGAGCTACCTTAGCTCCTCATTACTAATGCTCTACTCTGCCTAGTCATAGGTGAACAGAAAGATCTTGGCCAATAGAAATAACCACACTTCAGTTTTAAAGCAGGAAGATACTTATCACTTTTCTGGATCCAGTTCACATCTGGGCATTCAACTCCTAAGATTAATGTTCATAAGGGTGCCTGCCTGGTCTTCATTTCTCCTACATGTCTTGATCAAGGAACAAAGAGTTCCATAAGACTGGATTTTATTCTCTTAGTCAAAACAAGTATAGAAAAAAAGTTATTCATTTCCTGTGATCAGATCTGGCTCACTTAGTGTCTTCTCATGTCTTAATCCTAAGATTATATGACCTTAAAGCTTGGCAGTTATTTCATGTATACTCACTACCAACAACCAGCAGCAACAACAGCATCCACTACAGAATGCAAGGAAAAGGTTTCTCTCATTGGTATTTTAAAAAAAGGAAATAGACTGTTTCAAGATTTTAAGAGCAATTTCTGTACTCAGAGAGATCTTAAAGCTGAAGCGAACTGGGAGTACTCACTAACAGAGACCCATTGATAAGGCCAGAGAATGAAGTCCTGTTCCCATCCAAAGAGCAGATACCCTGCACAGTACAAGTTCTCCCACTTCCACCTCAATCTTGTTCTGACGTCATGTCTAGAACTGAGAAAGTTGCTCAGTCTCCACAGCCATTCAATCATACTATTCTTGGAATTACATTTGTGCCTTCAGGCCCCAACCAATTCAAGATTCAGTTGTATGAAGCATTCATAACACGAGACAGTCCCTGCCCCAAAGAGCTTTCCATATAAATAGCACTTTCTGAAAGCAAAGAGCTCAGAGTGAAGATTTGCATTTCTGTATCAGCCCTTCCACAAGGATGCTAATTACTGCCAGGATAACTCTGGGTTTATGACGTGAAAATCTCGTCCACTGAGAATCAAGGCTCATATCCAGCAAAGCAGCCATCAGATGATAGTAACTATTTTTAGGCTACTTCTGACCTTTCAGAAAGTAAGGACTCTTCAAAAGATGATTAAAATACTATGTGAATTATGCAGAGAGTTGAATAGTCTGAAGAAAATGAAACTTCATTTAGTCTTGCATAACGCCTTTGATAACACGGTTAGATTCTTTTGGCCCACAACAGTCAGATTTTCCACTGAAGTGTCAGGATGTAAGTTGGGCTGGTTATTGAGTAATAGAGAGGGCTTTCTTATTTGTGCAAACTTCCTAACCTTCAAGAGAACAAAGATTAATCAACAACATTGAAGAGGATGTTGTCATGAGATCCAGTCATAAGATTTGTAGGGACTCCTGCACGGGTTGCAATCCTTAAAACTGTTTTGGAATAAAATCTGAGAGATGGGAGCACATACAGAAAACATTTTCGAAATAAAATCCAACACAGATAACTGTTGATGAAATCAAGGAAGTTTTCTACCATTGCAGTAAAGATCTGAAGAGCAGACTTCCAGTGCATGAAGAAGATATTGTGAGGCAGAAAGAAATGCAAAGGCAGCCACCTGCTTCTGAGTTTGGTCTCTAAAGGACCCACTGGCTTTCAAAGAAACTACTTCTGAAATCCCTGCCAGTGCACCTTTACACTGGCTTCTTGTGTTTTAGGCTATTTTTGTGCTAACATGGAAGTGACATAAAGGGACATCTCTGCACCTTAAAGCAAGGTACCTCAGGGATTCACAGCTGTGTGGTCAAAACCAGCACCCAGAAGTACCTGCAGCTGGTGTTGTTCCAAGAAATCAGGGACAAGATTTCCAAAGCTTCCAGATTGCTGACCTCACCCTACTCAACACATGCTGAGCAAGCTCTTGAAAATGGTCTCCCAGGGTATTTGGGAGGCTTTGTAAAGAGGGGGGCTCTGTTTTTCACATGCTGCCTTTGCCTGAGGCCACACTGAGCTGCATGTGACAACTGCAGCTAAAGAGAACTTAGCAGAACTTCCTAATCAAAGATGAGTTTCTGAAATTCCATAATAAGGAAAGAAGCCCCCTCTCCTGGCTTGTCACACAAGGCAGCCTGAGATGGGGCCAGGGCAACTTTTCAGTTCAGCTTTTTCTGAGCTGCAAAATGCCTTTAACTGTGCTTTACTGTAAAGTGCTTAACACTACCTAGAGGTGGTGCAGCACTGACAAGCTGAGGAGCTGGACAAGTACCAAGTCAGGCTCATGTTAGAAGATGCCCCCTCACCTCCCTACAAAATCATTGGTTACCTACCAGGCAAAATCCTCAATCTGAGTGTTGAAACATCTGAGGCTTTGTTGCCAGACCTCTCAAAACAAGGGATAAAGGGAACAAATAGCCAGTGGGAGCCATAAAAATGAAGCAGCTGAACTTAGAAGGATTAGCTGTCTAGATAACCTGGGTGAGAAAGAGAACCAGGGAAAGCTGGGAGCAGCTGGACTTGGCTTGTATAGCTGACTGAAGAGCAAGTTCCTGATGAGGGACCAGTGGAAGCACTCCCTGGACTAAAAGGCTGGATGCAGCAGAAATGCTGTTCCAGTTGGCCTCTGCTGCAGCAAGAGCAGGTAGGTCCAGACCTGCAAGCAGCACAAGCACATCAGCCAAAGCCTAAAAGTCTTGGTTTCTCAACTATCCCCAATAAAAACGAATGTGGCACAGCAAAGGATGGCAAAGGCAAGCAAGTGGTCTGTGTGGAATGTTTGCTGAGTTTTCCATGGGCTGTCAGCAGCTCTTTGAGCATTTCAGCCATAAATACAAAACAAAACAAAAAACCAGGAAAAAAAGGGAGGAAACCAAGAGCCACAGGCCAAGCTGAAGGCAAAGCAGTGAGGGCTGAGCACAGCAGCCTGCAAAGGGCGCCCCTGAGCAGCTGCAAATCACAAAAAATGAAGTGTGAAGAGTCAAGACTTGCCTTTGCAGGATCCAGAGCTGGGGACACGAAGGTGTGCAGGGAGGAAGGGAAGCAGAACCCAGGCTCTGTGCCAATGCAGATAACCAAGGGGACCAGAGGAAGGAAACCACAAAGCTCTGCAGTAAACACAGGGATTAGGAGAGGGGGTAGATGAACCAGTCAGACAAAACAACTGACCCAAAACTCTCTTCTCAAAACTCAGATGAGATTTGTGTTTTAAAAATATACAGTGCTTTCCTTTCCTCCCATTTCCTATATATATATGTGTGTGTGTGTATATACATATATATTTTTTATTATTTTTTTTTAAACACTTTTTGGTTTTGGCCAGGAACGGATAAGAAAGCGCCAGGATACTGCTAGAAAATCTGTCTGTTCTCACAATGTTTCTGGACCAATCAGGAGTAGGAGGGAGCTGGACTCCCAAGAGAGAGTCTGTTTCCATTTAATTTCCAGGCCAGTTTTGCAGACTTACAAGGTTAGAGTAAGGTGCCAGACTTCTGGGTGCTGCTGAAAAAAAAACCTTGAGCCCTTGGAAACTTTTCTTCTCAGCAGTCAGGAGAAATACTGTAAACACAAAGGGAAGAGATTTGAGGAAACAATGATGTCACAACAGGAAACATGGAAGTTTAGAGCCTCCCATGCCACCATAATCACCTTTTTTATTCTTTCCAAGGCAGGTCTCTGTTCTGTAAGAAAAGCTATATAAGCCTCTTGAAAGCATCAAGTTAAAGACAATTCCTGAGTTGCACAGTACAAAGCACAGAGTAAACACAAATTATTTTGTCAATTGCTTAGTGTTTCTTCCAATTCTGTACTTTACACTTAAAAACCCCCAAACAAACGGAGAAACACTTATCATTGTGAGCAGGCAGATGTAGGTAACATCTGGTTAAAATGCCAGAGGATGCCAGAGGGTTTGCCTGGCAAGGGGCCCTTGCAGGCTGCTCAGTTACTTGCTAGAATTCCCTGGGGTGGCTGGGGGTGTTTTGGAGAGGCCAGAGAGGAAAAATGTTCAGGGGCTGACGACTGAAAGGCAGGAAAAGCCTCCCTGAGAACAAGCAGAAGCAAAAGCAAAGCCTTGTGGGAACTGCTGGCGTAGGTGTAACTTGTCACAGGCTTGGCTTTTCCCCTCCTCCCGTGGCAGCAGAGCTTGAATCAGGGTGTTGTGACTTCAGCTCAGTCAGGCTCTGCTCTGGCTGCTCCACAGAACAGCCCTGGAAAAAGCCTGAAGAGCCTTGTGATGATGACTCTGTGTCACTGAGCAAACGGTGCTGAACCTGCCACTCCAAGGGCTCGTGGAGTCAGCACAGGAATTTGTCTGGCTTTTCCTTAGCACTTCCTTGGGATTAAATTCTCAGCCCCTTTGAACGTATTTGTTTTCTTTCAGCATACCAAAGAAACCACCCATTTAAAAATATTTGCTTTAAAAAAGCCTCAACCCATCCATTTTCAAAGACAAATCATATTTTCTTGAATTCTGGGGAGGGAAGAAGGAAGGATCCATACTTTAGAGTTTGAAAGAAACAGTCAGCTTACCTCTAGATGAAGTTCAGACTTTTATTTTCAGATTTTTATGCTAATGAAAGGAAGTTACTTCAGCCCAACTCTTTCTCTGCTGCCAGGAGCATCTTCAGTCCAGAGGAAGCTACACCTATCCCCACTCTCTGTTTACAGAAATGGCACATCCAAAGCAGAGGGATTGCAGCAAGATGTCCCACAGCAGGCACAGAGCTAGCAAGAGACAGGAAAACAGGATATAAAAGCAGCTGCTTGACTTAAGGTAAGTGAAGGCCACACATGACACATAAAACCCAAATTTTGAGAACTCCAAAACACTTCTCAGTGAAAGCAAATTCAGAGTAAGCTCACACTGACCTTATCAAAAGACACTGGATAGGAATAGTTGTCATCTCTCCTAATATTGTTTCTAGAGCATATTTAAGAAACAAATATCACACTTCCCACCTCTGAGTCCAGCAGATACAGGAATCTCTGAATTCAACTGCATGTTTGAGAGACTTTCCAAGGTCTGAGAATTCTTGTTAACAGGAGAAACTTTGAAGGTACAACCAAACCCAACAGATGTTCACATTTACACATGGCTTTCCTCACTTTCCTCCCTACATGCATTTTTTCTCATGTTTATTTAGGAATTCTGCCCCCTTCCATCCCTCAGTTAAGACAGGCATCCAGGACTTTCTGTGGTCCAGTGTGTCTTACAAAGCCTCTCTGGAGAAATCTCCCTTCTGAAGGATTCTGGCCTGTCTGGCAAGGGCATAAATGCAAATGCAAGGAGCTGCTTTGGAGATCTCAGGGATTCAGAACCGGACTGTGGACGGTCCTGCCTTGGGCACCCTGCTCCAGGTGACTCCCTGAGCAGGTCACATCCAGAGGTCCCTTCCAGCCACCACCACTCTCTGATTCCCTGGGTATGAGCCCAGGACTGTGGGTGACAGAGGACAGCAGACATGGAGACAATGCATTTTACCCACACTGACCTTTTTTCACACTCTCCTGTCCTCATTTGCTTCTGCACAATCCTGTACCTCTTTTCCCCAGTGTTCCCTGCTCTGATGTCCAGCCACTTCATTTCCTTTCTCCCCCACAGTGTTCACCATGAAGGTAAACCCTAAAGACAACTTTGCAACAATTCACCTGGAGTTTCCACTCAGACAGGGAAAGCAAAGAAAAATCAGTTGGAATTTTGTCAGTCAACACATTTTGGAGATATCCATGGGAAGACTGTCAGGAAGGAAATGCTGAAAAGCTAGCAAGACATGCTGATTAAAATTCATGTACCTCTCCCAAACCTGGACTTGCTTTCCTAGAAGACATCCCATATTTATTTTTTAAGAATCTAGAAAGTTGTGAAAAACAAGCTCATCAAGGCAAGAGGCAAGGTGCAACCTTGACAGTGAAACACCTATGAGATTTCCAGTTGCCAGCTATGCTACAGCATCTCCTCAATCTTTTTTTGAATCACACAAAAACCCCCTAGAGGTTCTATTAAAAATTAACAAATATTATATATATGCCTGATTTATCTACGAAACTATTCTAATTGGAAACAAAGAAAGAGTGAAGGCAAAACACTCATAAATGTAACAGGTAATGGAAATGTGGGCTGCTAATTTGCATCACTGCACAGATGGTAGCAAAAAAGGGCACCAATGGATATCCAAAAACCAGCATAAATGACATTTAATTTAGGCTTAATAAAGATATTATAATGTTAAAGTAGTCATAATATGCATGAATGCTAAAACATGGCCCAGAGCTAGGGGAGGAACCAAGGATGAAATATCTGATGGTATTCATTATATAAGGTTTCATCTACTATCTCAAAGGAAAGCATTTTAAAAACCTCCAAAGATACAGAGCATGTTCTAAAACAACTTTTGAGCATCAGCATCTTGGGTTTGAGATTATTCAAACTGCAGTAGTGTCTTTCACCCACTTACTTCTGGGGAGAAGGGAAACTACACATTATGATATATAAAAATACATGACCTCTTTTGTTATATGCTGCCCAATGATTACCAGAATCACAAAGCTAGCTTAATGCTAGAATTATTTGGTTGTGTTCAAGCATTGTGGGTTTTAGCATTGGCAGAAATGCTCAAGGCCTCCAACCTCCAAAAGTATAATTTTAAGTCATAACCAGTAATTGTAAATTAACATTGTGAATATTATTTGGTTACCCCATAAATTCTTTAGCACTGTAATACTTTTTTCTGTACACTGAGCCTTGACCTAATGACTACCCTTAGTGACTCAAGAGTGGGGTTTATGTCTGTAGGTGCTGAACTTTAAGGCTTTGAGCAAAAGCCACAAGACAGATACATAATGCATCTAACAATCCACTGAGGAACTCAACAGAAACACTAATTCTTTAGCCAGTCATGTCGCTGTAGGGTCCAGCAGATGTAAGGAAATACCCTGATTTTTTAAACTGCCCATTCTTCCCAATAATTTTAAATGACAGAGTGAATAACCATTTGGGCTGGTTCAGTCATGACATTTACCTGTCTAGGAAGAGTTAATGGACACAGCAGATGGACTTTCCCTGGCCCTCCTGGAACCCCAGGGCTGGCAGGCTCTTGCCAGCAGCAGCTGCAGCCTTGCTCTCTGCCTGCTCCCAGCTCAGCTGCCACATTTCATGTCAGGACACATGTCCCAACACAGGAACCTCTCCTGGCCCAGCAGCTGCTTCTTGTAATGGACTGCCCAGTTCACTGCTCCAGACATCAGCACTTTCTCCCTGCTCAAACTCTCCTTGCACCCATTCATGCTGTTTATGCTCCAGTGTGCCCTGGGCATACGGGGATGCTCCTGTTCCAGACCATCTCTGCTCAGGTGAGAATCCAGAGTAGTTTTGTTCTGGCATTCAGGCTGGAGACCAGGCAGTCCTGTGAGAGCTGAACTGCTCACAGCGAGGAGCTTTCAGAGAGAGAGCATTTATAATTTCATAACAAACTTCAAAATCAATATGGTAAACACATGCCCAAGTCAAAGACTCCTCTCTGAAGGATAGCACAGATAGCCATCTTCCTAAGTAGATTTTTACTTCCTTTAGTGGAAGCAAAATAGGGTGGATAAGTGCTGGGAAGTGTCTCTGAGTGAATTCACATTCAGAACTGAGGCTCTTATCTCTGCCATCTCCTCGCTGCGATAGGAGCAGGGTAAGCAAAGCCAAGGTTAGATCCTGTTCAGCTCACAATAGCAGCATGTGGTGCCTTTCAGAGCATGAATGCCAGTTTTTTACTGCAGGTGCTCTTGTGGTGTGGCCACGGGAGGAAAGCGATAACTGACATCCTTTTCCATTCAATTTACAGTCAAAAGAGTGTTTGTAAATTAGCAATTGACTGGCTGAAGCTCAGCCCATATGGTAGCTGTTGTTCAGCAAAGGAAAAAAAAAAGTACAGTACTTAAACCGGAAAGAACAGGCAGTCTGTGCATCAACTCCAGGCTTCAAGGGGGTTCTGGCCCACTTTCATTCATATTTAAATGTGCACGTTCACACTGGGGACAGGGACACCGAGCCTCATTTCCTAATATTGCAAATCACTGCTTTACTTTAGGGTCTTGTGTGTTATACACAAAGAGGGGGGAAAAAACGTGAATGCAGATTTGCCTCAGTGTCCCGTGAGGAATACCGAACGTTAGAAGCAAAACCAGCTGGAAAATACATAAAGAGCACAACAGACTCCAGTCTGGTTCCTTTTTCAGAATATTTCTCTCCCATTTGCCTTCTGATTGCAGCTCTAAGAGGCCCTGAAGTCACTGCCTACAGCACGTAATTATGAACACAAAGAAAACAAAGACAAAATTCCCAGACCATTTTAAATATATCTATGAGGTGAAATGTAATTCTGAATGGAAACGACAACTTACGACGGAAAAAAAAATCACTTTCTCCTTTCAGTCTTTTTAGACAAAGATAGGCTGTTATCAGGATTTCCTTAAAAATATTAAAAGAAGTTAAAAGTGGCAAATAAGTCTCACAGAACAAGAACAACAAAGAGAAAGAATGACACTAAAAATAAAAGGGTAGAATGATGATTTCAGGTTAGTTTTAGCTTGGGGAGAGTACTGAAAAGAAATCAATACAGGGTACACTGGCACACACAATCTTGCTGGTCTTTCAACTTATATTCTACGGCTATGGAGCTTCCCAAGAAAACAAGGAATAAATGCAAACAGGGAAAGAGGGAGGGAAGGGAAAAGGACCAAACCTCATCTTCTTCACTTGGATTTCACTACTCCAATCAAGTCTTTAAAAACATTTATGATACCACTGGGGACCTGGAGCTGACACATGACTCAAAGGGGAGATGAAGTTATTAAAATTGTGATTAGCAATTACAAGTGCAGGGCTTGTGAAATTATGCTTTTCCTGTGCAAATGCATCCCAGAGATAGGAGCTTCACAGAAATTGTATTTGCACATCATTGTACACGTTGACAGCGACTGCCAAGCAGCTTCAATTTTTGTCCATTTGACCTTTAGTTTAGGATAGGACACAGACCACATGAATAAGCCAAAAAGGACAGCCTAAAATAATGTGTCAGCCTAAAATAAAATAAAAGCCAGTAAAAAGTAATTTCTGCATCCTTCCAACTAGTTCCCAAACTCTCCAGTGTGTGTACTTTGTAATCCTATCTTCTTAGGAACTGTTTTCTCTTCCTCTTGCATGTGAAAAAGCCACACAAGCATAACAGGAAACTGTCCGAACACGCAGGAGAAACAGTGAAAGAGACTGTACACAAATTGCTCTCACACACACCAATCAGGTGCAAACTCTGCTCTGATTTGGTTCATTTTAATGTCATTATACAAGGCATTAGAAATTAATACAAGTAACACAGAAGACCTGGATTGCTCAAAAGGTAAAATGCACAAAAGTCAACACATGGAAGGACTGAAAAAGGAAAAAGGTTTTTTCTGCCTCAATCCAGCAATAAACCAAGGCAAGAATATTCAATTCTTCAGACTCTTTGCAGCTCGCACAAACTGGCACCCCCACAACACCCTGGATGCTGACATGAAGGTATTCACTAGAGAAACTGATAGGCACTGTTCTGAGGTATTTTGAAAGAACTGTTTGCAAGCAAGCAATTTTGCATCCACTAAAACCCTGCTGTGTTAAATGACAAAATTGTCTTTGTTGGTTCATGTGAAATTGGCCTTTTCTATGAATAAAGGTCATTTTGCTGTGGCTAAAGTGATATGTCTATTTTTACAGTGTTTTTGCAATTTAAAAATTGGTCACTGTGGAAAAGCATTTCCCTTTGCTGCTGTGTTTCAGGCTAATTAATAAAGGTATTTAGATCACAGAATTAAAAGAAAACACTGAAGTTACATCTGAGGAAGATACACATGTGCATACTATATGGGTTGGCATAGAAGAGACATGTTAGGGACAAAAAATGTTTATTCAAGGTTATATATTCAAGCTTATCTGTAATTATCCAAGTTTATTACCTTTAAAAAGTAGTTTTTAGTGGCTAAAAGTTAGCTACACATCTCACAGTATCAATATAAGCATTCTGTTATTCCATACTGTATTTCTGCAGGTTTCATTAGCAAGGTCAGAAGTCAACATGAGTAATTTACAGTCTGCAAAAAGGATGATGTCACTGAAATACAAAGAAGGTCAGAATCCCCAAAGAGAAATTATCGTAACAACAGAGTGAGATCATTGCATGCACTTATCTGCTCCAAGGGGGAATAATCAAACAGACCTACATGCAAAGTCTAAGCTGAGCATTAGATAAAAGCTACAGAGGCAGTACTTTCCCAAGGTAATACAGCAGAATGCTGTAGATTTTGTTCTGAGCTTCACTCATGAAAAAGCTTACTCTGCAAGGGTCTCAATCCCTTTTTTTTCTCCTAAAACATTACACAGAAAGTGTTAAACACACATGTGAATAAAAAACCTCGTTCCATTTCAAATAGAAGCACTGATACCTACACAAAACTAAATAAAGGGGCTCATTTAAAAAGGAGTTTGCCTTTGACCTTTCATGCAAGGTTTAATACGCAGCTTTTCCCTGCACTGAAATTTTACAGGCTGCTCAAGATCCCAATCTGCACCAAGAATAAAATCCCCCAAGGACCCTCAACCAGAATAAATACTTAAACTTCCCTGGTCCACAAGAGCTGCAATACTGGCTAACTAGTGTTAGCTACCAAGACAAGAAAATTACACAAGTTTATACTATCTGAGAAAACATCCACATTTCTATTGTTCTGCCTTCTGCAACATTTTCCTGTGGATATGGGGGGGCAGAAGTTGCTATGCTGTGGTAAAAAGAAAATCTGTCTTTACAGAACAGAGTGCTGCTCATCATCTGCAACAGGAATGAGCAATTCATCAAAAATTAAGTCAGCTTAAAATGAATTTGTAACCAAGGTCTCCTCTTATTTAGAAGTGGTGTCAACTTGTTAGCTCACCTCTTTCATCTCAAATAAATATAAATTGCCAAAGTTCAGTGCTTCTGAAGTGAAAATGATGTCCTATCAGTACATTTAACCAAGAATTGCAATTGTGCTCCCACATGAGAGAAGCAGCTTCCTGGACGTGGGTGTTTCATTTAAACTTTTAAGAGGACATCAAAACACATTTACATGAATATAGATCAGTGCTTCCGCTGGGTGATTTAAATGCATCTTACAGCTGTGGAGAATGATTTTCTCAATATTCAAAACATTCTTCTTAAAAAGAGGAATTATTAGCTTCTTTCTTTCTTTTTATACACATCAATAAAATCAGCCCCACCTCCAGATTTCCTTAGCAGCAATCCTCATGCTCCTTCTGCTTGCCCTGTCCCCAAGCTCCAACACTTCTGCCTGACAAACATTCTGTGGCACACTGAGTTCAGGATAAGTGATCAGTGGCAGACACACTTCACACCCAAGCACACCTGAAGCCATCACATATCCCAGCACAGAAATCCTGAGTTTGTAAAATCAGGTCTTCCCAGTGCTAACATGGGTGTGCATCATGAGGAAACCATCACCTATGAAACCTGCTGACTCTGGGTGTGTCTTCTAGAACACCAGGATAATTTATTTTTATTTTCTTTTAAACGAACGAAGAAAACCCAAGGTTGTTTCTTTAGCTGGAATGTGAGGGTACAAAATCAGTTCTGGACTTTTTTCTCGGGTAGTTTAATGTGTGCTCACTTTGGAGCTCATCCCTGTGGGTGAGGGCAGTGATGCAGCCCCATCAGCTGATCCCGGGAATGTGATCCATTAGAGAACCATCCTGCCCTGAGGGACCAAACAGAGGGTATGTATGGAAGGCTGCATGAATTAATGCTGCACAGACCGGTAATGACTTCTGATTAGATAATGTAATACATCCCTGAGCAATCAGCACAGAAAAAAACACCCCAGATTCTGCCACCAGTTCCTCCACTGCTACATGATTCACAGATCATGCACTTTCCCCAAGTACTCTTTTTGTTTTTTAAACATTGTACAGCAAAATATGTAGCACAGAAAAATGTTTGCCAGGGCAGAATGAGAAGAGAAAATGTACATTTTACTGACTTGGTGAGTTCCTGGGATGTTCTCCCCTATTTTTGTATCTCCATGGAAAAGCAGCAGGCTCTTTGAGACTGTCACTGGAAGTCAGTGATGAATACCATCACCAAGAAGTTTGACACAGCAGCATCAGAAAAGGAAATATGGCATGACAGAGGAAGCCCCCATCTTTGCCTTGAAAATATACCTGTAATTCATAAGATTTGGTTAAATCCATGGAGTAAAAGGGATAGAAGATAAACTAGCTCCCCTTACTTTGCTAATTCCAAAAGAAGCTTTTTAGAGTATAACAACATAAAACCAACGTAGCTCAAAGTCATGGAAAATAACTTTTGATTTCAAAATTAACGAATGTTGCAAAATTTCAACCTCTTAAGTATCAGAAAATCACTGTTTCTGCTAACCTCCTCTGTAAGAACTCCAACAACCTTTCCAAAATAATGTTTCTTGCAGCAAAAAGGCCTTGGAACTTACCAATTCTTATTTCTCTTCTATAATCTTACCTCTAGTTGCACAACTCTTGAAAGTGAATCTTGCCCATTTATCCAGTAATCATCTTTTTCTCTTCAGGCCTGACAACTGCTTCAACTGCAACAGCATTTATTGTCAACAAAAGCAGAGTGAAAAGCTTATTTAATGACTTTTTTTGCCCTTTCATTACTTATTCAGAATGATTAAATCTGATCTGGAGTAATTTCAAATTGATTTTTACATCTGAAATATCAAACACAACAACTTGCCATTTCTCTCCCTTTTGTTGGAGCGCTGAATAATTATGTCATGCAAGACTTAAACATTTAATCTTTCTCTGTGAAAAGAAGAATGGTCAATTCACAGGAGGCAGTGAGAGGAGGAGAGCTCCAGTTCAGTTTGCAGTCCCATCTGGTATCCCTTGCCCAGACCCTCAGAGATCCAGCCTGAGCACTTCAAGGAAGTGATGACTTGAGACTTCTCCAGTAACAGCACAGCACACACACACTGGTTTGCTGAGTCAAACTGGGGGCTAAGGGAGGGCTGTATCACGAGAAAATCTTCAAAAAGTGAAATCCAAGGTCTAAAAATGAAAAGAGAATAAATTTTTCCTTAAGGATTTACTCTGATAAAAAGCAGGGGTAACTCAGCATACATTGAGCGAAGAGGGAAGAATCAAGACTGGCATTTCCCTCCACAACAGCTCGATATTTTAGCAGATTTACTGCCAGTCTCCAGCCCTTCTGCTTTGGATCATGCAGACTCAGATCAAGAATTAGATCTAGGGAAAAAGGCATCGGTTCAGGGACTATTAGCAGCTCTTTGTTTTATAAAGTGACCAATGTTTCCAAAGGATGCAACATCTTTTCTTTTTCAATAAGGATTTTGCAAGAAGCTTATCTGCAATGAAAAAACACACCACCACTTTATAAAAAGTATTACAAAAATCATTTTTACAGTTACAGTAAAAGACCACAACACAGATGTTAAGAGTCTGTCCCTCAAAACCACAGGTCTTTCATTTACTTGGTGGTTTGGGATTTTTTGTTTGTTGTTTTTAAGTAAAATACTATATTTGGGGGTTCTTGTATGCATTTGTTTTTTTCTGCCATCATGGTGAAGCTGCAAACATTTTCCTGTTTTTCTCTAATTTGGTGCCAACATCAAACTGGAAACATTTTTTTTTTAATGAAAACCGAGATTCTGATGAAATAGAAGACCAGCGGTTTTTAGGAAAAACAAAGTATCACAAGATTTGTCATAAAAACACAGGGTTGGCAACAGTAACAATCTTATGTACAGTAGCCTGCTATTTATAGGCACACTCACAAGTCTGCAGACATATTTCTGCTCTCCAGTAACAAACCTAGGAAGAAAAAAGGCTCAGCAACAATTATCACAGATACCTGTCACGTTTTCAGTCAAGAACAAAATGAAAGTGGCACAAACCCCAGATCCCCATCTGGCAGAAATCAAACAGGATTCAGCTGCGGTCACATAAACAACAAATTACACAAAATGAGATTCTGGTCCTAAAACTCTGTAAAAGTCCTAAAAAATCCTAAAGTCTTAAAAAGCGAAGGCTTGGCTGTATTACAAAGGGCATTTCCATGTAATGGGCAGCAAAAGGAGGGATTTACATTCCTTAATGGGGCTCCCTCTGCCACACCAAGGCCAGAGCCACACCAGTCCATGGCTGCACTGAGGAGTGTCTGACACTGCACATGCGATTTTCAAACTCCTCAGTGGCTCTGTCAACTGCTCAGCAATTTTCTTCACTGAACAGCTCCTTTGTTCCTTACAAGCTGAGGTCTAAGTTAGTATCCACCTCCAGCTCTTCTGGCCCGTTTTCCTGTGGCTGCCTGCTCACAGGACACCCTCTGGGGGTTAGCACAACCCCACAGCATGGACTGGGGAATGCGGCTCTTTTTCTGATTGTCTGAGAGTGATTCACACATAATATGACAACATTGCTCAAGTCCAAACTCCTAATATCAATACTAAATCTGTTTATACACAAAAACAAGGACACGTTTCAGACATATTTAGAAGATGCAGCTGTTTGACTTTTTTTAGTTACCTATGAAGAAATGCATAGCTTAATTCTTTCTGACCAGAGAAATGTGTTGCCTGCAAGCTCCAGAGCAACAGCAGAGCTCAGTTTGTCAGCCACCAACTCTTTGTCTACACAGTTCAGTAACTGACACAGTGATGTTTATCAGTGTTTCAGTATTTTCTCTTTGGAAGAAATGATGCTGATAATCTCAAGTACAAGTGACAGCTATCAGAGAGCAGAATGGTTACTGTACTTGCATATTCTATAGCCCATACTCTGTCAGCCCAGGTTAGCAGAGGCTTCTTCATGTGCCCTGGGGTGCTCAACCAAGAATCACAAGAACAAAAGAATAATTAAGGAATTTCCCTTACAATATTCTCTTACTTGAGAAAGACTAAGCTCTGTAATTTCAAGATGTTCGGCCTCCCACCTTCAGGCAGTCTCAGAACTGCATCCCCAGTGGATCTCAGAACACCAACCCTGCAAAATACACTTCCATTCAGTTCTTCAGGCTCCACCTGTCCAGCAACAAGATTCAACAGAAGCCATGATTCACTGGGAGGTCCTGGCAGAAAAGGGATTTAAAAAGTTATTTAGAGCTGCTTTCTGTAGGCAGTGAACTGGTAGCCAGGGAATTGCTGCTGCTGGGAATGCACAGCTCCCTTCCAACAAGCTCCCAAAATGATGAGCCTGCCACGGTCTTTTTACTGCAATTACAGGGCAGCAAAGGAGACAGAGCCTTGTTTCTTCACGCAGTCCTTTGCAGAAGCAAGGCTACACAGAAGGGCTGCTCTGACTGGTAATACACTCTGCCTGTCAAGGCAGCCTATCTTCCATGGAGCACACTTGCACATTATCTATTATTGAACACTTCTAGAGCACAGAGCAATCTCATTATGCAATGAAAACAGTTCCTATAAAGGCATCTATTGCAAATGTGATGGGCTTTTTTCCACAACATTTTTACATTACTCTTCCAGCCTTCCCTTTTCACACCAGCTGCAGTCAAACTACTCGCTGGCCTTGATACTTACAATGTTGGATGTGATAGGAACAGACTAGACATTGTTTTAACACAGGAAGGTTAATTTAAAATAACCTTCCTAAGCTGTTCATACTGCAAGACAGCAACATTACAAGGAGAAGACATGGATTCATAAATAGGATCAGCTTTCAATCCTCAGAGCAGTGGTAGCAGCACTTGTCATGAACGCGCTGTGCCGAGTCTCCAGGGGCAGCGCAGCTTCAGCTGCTGCTTACACAGCTCCTTCTGTCAGTCATTCACAAAGACATCCAGGTTTTCCTCCTGAAGAGCCTTGCTCTTGATCTCCTAAAGGTAAATGCTACCACGACAAGAGATGAAAGGCAGAAAATGCTCCACAGCATGCCTGCTACTGTATTTCAGCACCAGTTGGCTTTTGATGTATCTGTATCCCCCAGCAAATGAGCCAGCCTTTGAAATTAGGCTGATTGTTATAAAATCATCATTTAAAGGAGCCTTAGAAAGATTTAAGGAAAAAACCCAGGACTTACAGTCACACACATGTATTACAGGCAACCAAAAAGCACTACTTAAAGGCTGTGTAAGTCCTGCCATAAAAATCGCATAAAAATTTTTTGAGGCATTTTTGTCATCTTAGTCTCTACTCCCACATGACTGACCTTGACTTTGCATCCTTCGCTTTGAACAAAGCAGAAATAATATCTCAGAGTGCTCAGGAGGTAAGTCTAGCCAAAAAGTTACACTGCCTTCAGATGCAGCTAAGGATTAGAATTCCTGAAGCTGTCATGGACTTTGTCAAGGCCTTTTTAAGCATAATTAAATCGGTCTCTTCCTCATGATCAAACTTCTTACAGGTCCACAAAGACAGCAGCAAATTTAGGCAGCCTTGCATGATGGCCACTCCAAACTATTTTCTTGAATCCTACAATGCAAAGACTGCTAAATGTTGTTTTCCAAATACCATAAAAGTATCATACCGAGTTAAAAGGGCCAGGGATCATTTTGTACTACCCCCCTGAAAAGCCTGTTGCTCATTCCACAGCCATCTTTTTAGTTTAACATTGTTTCTTCTATTTTAAGAAAGTTATAGTCCAGAAGTACTGTTTTAATGAAAATATAGCAGAGGGGAGAATGAACCATGTAACTGTCGTGGAATCATCACTAAAGCCCAGAAGTTTCTTAAGGCTTGTCTCTAACTCCAAGGCCTCTGCTATAGCAAAAAAA
>VYXD01013788.1:2134638-2199989 GCA_013397195.1 Hylia prasina | reverse complement strand
TTTTTTTTTTTTAAATTCAAATTCCAGAATCAGCAATTCTTTACAAAGATAAGCAGTCTCAGTAAGAAGAAGTGAGATGATAATAAAAATATTCCCCTAAAGAACCAGTGGAGTTGGATCTTTGGTAAAGTAGAAAATGAAGGAGGAGGAACAAGGGGAAAAAAGGATAAATTAACAAATAAACAAACAAACAAATAAATAAATAAAGCTCCTGTAGGAAAACAGCATCTGTTGAAATAGAAAATATCTGTGAAACAGCCCAAACCACACTATTTCACGGTATCTATTTTTTCCTCCTGTTAGTCATGGTTTGCAGGAGTTTTATAACCATGGAATGATGCAGCTGTAAAAAAAACCAAAAAACAAACCTTTTCAGTTTATTAATAGATGCTATAAAAATAAATACTAATTTTTATCTTCTCTGCTTTTGAGTAGATCCAAAGTAGCACGAAACAAATCAAAAAGCAGACACTCACAACAGAAGATATGACTAAGCCACATCAAGTAGATAAGAGACCAAACTTCAGACACGCTGCTAAATCAAATTGGTATTTACATGTAAATATTTTATCTTGCACATAAACTATTTGTCTCAACACCAGTAAGATCAGCGAGGCCTACACAGACAACTCACGTTAGCACTGGAAGTGTTTTCCTTCTCAGGGCTGCACTGAAGCAGCACATCACAGATACTGCACATTTGAAAGTAAAACTGGTGAAGAATAAGACAGTATGAAAAGTACACACTTTTTATCATTATCCCAGCATATCTGTGCATGGCTTAAAATAAGATATTCTACTCCAAGGACTAATTTCAAAACATTTTATAAATACCAAAGGACTATGTGCCAACATTACAACTGGTACTAAGAAGCCCTCATCCCTGTTTTCATGACTGTCCCTCTCCTATGCATGATGCAACAAAGAAAACTACATTCTCTTGCCTAGTTTCAACTCTTGGGTTTTCACAGGCAGTCTGGTACGAACAAGAACCAAAATGAATCAGAAGCTATGTGAGAATTCAAACTATGCATTAAAAAAAATGGTGCTGACAAAATAATCCAGCTCATTCACATCCTCTCCTCCACACACTCTTCTGTTTCTGCTTCCAAAGGAAACTAGCAAGAAGCACAGGAAGGTTTATACAGCATCCTGAACCAAAATGAAGTTAGAAAGGAGAAACCCTAATAGGAGAAGCAAAACTATCTGATACCTTCCCTGAAGAATTTAGGTTGATATGATCAGGGCCAGGAGAAAAGTCACTTGAGCTCCCAATTCAAGTTCTGCTGCCAAGTCACACTGTGGGAGGTTTTAAGCAGACCTGCAAGCTTCTAGTCCCATCTGTAAATGGCACTTGTCTGGCACTAGGTTTAAAAATGAAAAACGTTTCAGACAGATATACTTGAGAATAAACTCTCTAAGCAAGAGTGCTGTTTTACTTCCAGAGTTTTCAAGTACAATGTGCTTTACTTCCTGCATAAAGTATGGGAAGAAAATTGATGTCCAGTTTCTCATTTATATTGGAGATACTCACTCCCCTCACCTAGTCTGTGGAAACTGAAGTTTTCAATAAGATGTGTTCTAAGGAGGGAAAATAAAACAAATCTTGCTCAGCTTTTTGCAGTGCTCTCTTCCACACATGCTATTTTTGGCCTCTGATTAAAGAAGATATATTAGTGCTTTAAATAACTGCTTACATGAGGAATGGAGTAAAACAAATAGTTTAGAAATTTCTAATAGGCTTACATCTATTTACATATAGGTAACTATGAAGAGTATGGGTAAGAAACAAATACGTCACAGAAATTAATTTAAAAAACAGTCAAAACCATTAAAGAGCTAAATTCAGTGCATGGTTTATTTGCAAGAAGCTAGGTAACCAGCTCTTACTGTAACTACATGTGATAAATCAGAAGCTGAATTGGGAGTTCCTAATCCTTGTGACAGGACGTTCAACAGCACATTAAATTTTAAAAATTGAGACCAATTGCAGTGAATACACCTCTGTTTTATTTCAATAAATAAACTATTTTCTCTGTACAAAAGTTGGAAAGGCTTAAGTTTATTAAAACATAAGCCACAGACAAAGCACGTAAGAAAAATGGTACCAAAGAACAAAGCCCAGATGAAATTTTACATCTGCTGCATATAAAATACTCCACCCACACTTAGAGAAGGGGGCAGACACAGCTACTTATTTCTGCTGAGAGTTCTTTGCTTCTCAGCGTGCTCCACGATTTTTTCTTCCACATAGAGCCCCTTTCTCTTTCTCACTGCATTCATGTACTTGCGGGCCTGGTTCTCCGAGTCTGCCTTCTCCCCAAAGTGCAAATATTCCTCCTCAGTGGTTGGGACCCAGAACGGGTCACTTGAAATGATCTACGAAAGGAAACAAACAAAAGAAGAGTCAAGTAGCACCGAAGTTTATTAGCATATTTCAAGTAATCAACTGCTGAAGTAGAGACACAAAAGTAGAGCAGATCAAGTTGTCTGGAAAGCCTGCAATTGGCTATGGAAACAGAAAACAAGAGTTAAGACACACTCTGCAGCTCTTGCCCTAAGAAGCCCACAATGACTTTTCAAATTCAGCTGCAGTTACCTGCACAGTTTATTCTAAAAGCAATTTCAACTGCCCATCAGCAAACAGCACCAAATAATGTTCAGAAAAATCTCAATTTTCAAGAAAAAAGTCCTAATTTAGAGCATTATTGCATGACAATTGAATTTTAATTTGTCAGAACTGAAGATTTGTGCTCATTTCTGTGCCCTATGTTTTCCAATCTCAATCCCAAATTGGACAGATGGTTTAAAAATCACTGTTTCTGGTTCTAACATATTTAGCAGAGCTGTTCTTGCAGCTTTGTAGCCCTCCTCTAGAACAGATTTTAGATCTAACATGATCAGAGAATAACTGGACATGCCTTTATTTCCAGTTCTTCCTATATACTCCACACTTCTGGGACTACCATAGAGGGCATTACAAAGAACCCTAAATATGAACATTAGGAAGGCATGGAACTGACCATACAGTGTTACACAGGTTCAACCGCAGATTTCAAAAATACTGATTTTACTTGATTGTAGATTTCCTCACAAGATGCAGTTACCGGTAATATATTTTTACTAATAAACTCAAAAATAATACCATATTCATTTCTTAAACAAAATCCTCATGGAAAAAGCAGCCCAGACAAGTATTAGTTACTGCAAGAGTCACGATAGTTGTAACAATTGAGCACATTACTCTTTAATAATTTCTGAAATATTAGCATTAGCACTAATAATTGACAAAGAGATAACTAATTTTCCTAAATCATCAATTTCAGCTTAAGCCTTTTCTACCATTGCAAACTTTCTCTTCTGACAAATCCTTTCAATTGCCATATGGTACTTCAACCTAAGCAAAATTTCCAAAAGCTCAGGTTACACAAACTAGCAAGAAGAGGAATTAAAAAATGATGACTGAAGATGGACGATTTTCCTCAGAAATACTGACAATTGTGGAGTCCTAATTTAATACCTCATTTTAAATAACTCCCAACACAACCACACAAATTGAACTTTATGGGGAGTTAGAAGAATGACTATGGCAGTCTAATTTGTATTAGGCAATACTGTAGGTACACTCTTGCAAAAATGGGATGTAAAGTTAAACCAACTAAAACAGTTCTAGTTTGCTATAGTAAAGCACATGCATAGACTTGTTAAATGAAGTGGGTTATTACTTGTGGTGAAAGCGACAGCCAATCTCAATTATTTACATGGGAAATGACTATGCACAGGATTGTCTGGCTGAAAACCAAAGGCAAGTAGAGTTCAGAAATAAACAGTCTGAAACTCAGCTTTCCAAATCTTTCTGTGTTTATTTTTTACCATAAACGTAAGGACTGTCTAACCACAGAAGAATCTGCTTGAGTCACACCCACTCTGATATCTTGCACAGGGCCTTATAACCAATGCACAGAAACTTTCAGGTGATTCCTTGACAGCTTACATCAAATTAAAAAATGGTCCCCACTCTATGAGAGTTTGAAAGTTTCACTGTTATTTTGATGCACTAGAAATAAAGAAGAAGGGCAGTGAAGATTGCATGTTGACTTGATGAAGTTGTAGTGATTCTCATCCTGAACATCTTAATGATGTAAACCTCCCAGGGACTTCTCCTTTCATGATCTGACAAACAAAAACTTCCAAGTCTAGGAACAGATGAAGAAGGTGATTCATGCTCAATGGATTTGCTTCAGACTGCACTGCTGAGGGAGGTTATACAGCTACAAACTGCTAAGTTAGACTATGCCCTTTGATGATCTTTTTTTAAATTGGCAAGAAATGTAACACTGAGAAATTATGCCCAGAGAGAACAGTGAGACAGCGGTTCTTGAAGAGTGAATATAACAGAGCAGTCCGAAAGTATACAAAACTGAACTTACAGATCTAATCTACCTGTAAATATTTAGATACTGTAGTGATGGATGTTTAAGAAAATCCCCAGGTTTGACAGACTGGTTCTTTCAATAATTGATGAAAGACTTGCTCTACTGAAATTTTGCACTGGGTATTTCTTCCACTGACAAGAATTCTTTATGCTTTAACTGGTCTCAGGGAAGTCAGCATAACAGCAGGTTTGAATGTACTATTCAGTATTTATTAGCCAGCAAGGGTAAACCTATTTCAGCACAGGGTTACAGAATCCTGAGTGAACCTTGTACTGCTACATGGTGCAGAGCACTGCTGTAAAGAGGTTAATTGGGTTTCAAAGAACTACCTCAGGAGATCACTTGGCTTATCAACCTGCCTAAATAGTTCAGCCACTACACACTGCTTCTAGAGCAAGATCTGGTGGCATCAGAGAATTTCTGCTAGAGCACCACACCTACCTAAATGGTGCAGATCCACCACAAAAGATGAATTAATCAGCACATGGGTTACCATGCCATGGTAAGCAATGGGAAAGAGGAACCTGGGCCATCATCTTTAGGAAGTCACTGTAACCCTGTTATGACACACAGAGGTGTTGACACAGCGACCCAAACAAAAAAGTAGGAAGTTTTTCTTTTTTGTAAGTTCTGATTCTGTGAGTGAAGGTAAAGGCACAAACTAGACAGTTCCTCTTTATTCATATCATATTAATGCATCAAAGCAAATGTTTATAGCAGGTGGCATCCATCATTCCCTGTGCTCTGTTAATACAGTGCAAGCATGCAAAAGGAGAACGATCCCAATGCATTGCCATCAATTTCCTTACAATGGGAACTGTCAGAATCGTGGGTCTGGGTTTCCTGGAATCAGAGCTAAGAAGCTTTTTAGGTCCTGAGCTATTGTTTGTATTCATGGGAACCACACAGGGATGGTTCTGGAATTTGTAACAGAAATTGAGTTTTTGTCTGGGTGAAGCCCTCAGTGATGGATTAGATTCTATATGGACTATTCCTTCTGGAATATGGTGTCGTTATTTCACAGAGGACATTTACTCTGGATCCTGAAAGATCCACAGTATTAGAACAGACACCCAGAAACATTATTTATTCTATGTTGCATGCCACTTTTAATTTAAAATTATTTAAATGTTTCCATATACTACTTTTTCAGTACAAAACTAAAGACTCCTCTTACAAGCCTAAGACTCCTCTTAAAATCAGAAATGTGACAGCATCTTGACAACCCTTTTTCAAAAAGTTACATTCCTAAACAAAAACTTCAATCAAATGAGAACCAGACATTCAAAATAATATGCTTTCCACAGATGAAAAATCTTTAAGTGACTGAAGCAATTCAGTTAACCTTCTATCAAAGGTCTGCCTCTCTCTCACTCTGCCAGTGTGTTCTGTGTCTGGGAACCACTGAGCAGGGGGAAGGAAAGAAAATTACCACAGCCAGACCTTATGTCCCAAATACAACAGACAGAAGATGTCAAGAGGCACTAATATTAGGAATGAGATTCTGTAAAACCAATGGTATTGTTAGCATTATGATAAAGCACATTTTCGAATACCACCATTTTGTGTGTGATTTGGTAACTGGAAAATTCAGCACACCTTTTCTGCAGGAATTGTTTTAGGACTTGGGAATTTTCCTTTTTAACAGCATCAACTAGCCAGTAGTTATTTATTACGCAATACCAGAATTCTCTGACAGGGACAACATCAGCCTTAGCTGCAAAGAGCACAGCACACACAGGATTATTCCTCCAAGTGTACACAACCAAGTGCTTCCTCCTTAACACAACTGAGTATTTCTATACATCTGCAAGGCTCTTCTGAAAGATATTTATTTTAAAAAGTGAACTCTAAATCGAGATCTGTGCAGTGGATCACTGGACCAACATTTATTCTATTAGAAAACAAGCATTTTCTCTAAATGCAGCCATATAAAATGCAGGGAAACGAATCAGTGCACAGCAGCTGATACAGGTTTTAAAACTGTTATTGCAAACACAATGCCTAAGTGATGGAAATGTTCCTATTAAAGGAGCATTGAAATTAAGGAACATTTTAAATTAATCTTCATTGATTTTTTTCCTAGAAGTCTTGGGTGATAAAATTTGTTTAAAGTATGACTATAAGCACACCTCTAGAATTCCATTATGATTAAAAGAAAGATAAAAACTCCAAGTCGAATGCATGAAATGTGTCCCATTGCTCACTGTAGAACCCACTGTAGGTATAAAGAGAACTGTTTATAATGTAGTCAGCTGGGATTAGGTTTTTCAAAAGAAGTAAATACATTACTTCAAATACTGTAAGTGAAGGGTATTCTTTAAAAGAAGAAATCATTCTAAAGCAAGATGTTTCATTAAATATAACAACTATTCAGACCAACACACCCAAACAATGAAATCTCATAAGACTTGTTTAGTAAGAGCATGCAGAGTAGCACAGACAAAACAGATGTCAGTCCTTTTAGCTTAACAAGTACACATTAATTATTCAAGCTATAAATGCTTGTATCTCTGTAAGAGACATCATCTGAATACCTGTAATAATAATCAATAAAAATAGAAATACTATGAGCATACTATGTCAATACTGATAGATGACAGAGTGTGTACTAATCCTGCAAATGATTATGTAAATTAATCAAGCTTTTCAGTAAGACATGAGCTAGAGCAGACCACTTGCAATTCAAGAGGACTTGGAACCTTAAGGCTTAATTTGAGGATGATTTATTATTAGCATTTCAGTGTCACCCAGATGGCTCCAATAGTGATCCTGGTCCCATTGTCTAGTGTATTTCACAAATTGATGGTAAGAAACAGTTTCTGCCTAAGGCAGCCTAATCATGCAAAACAAGGTTGAGAGAAGCATCAAAAGCAAACAGAAGGGATCTGCCTAGTTCATCCAAAAGGTCAGGCAGATTTGGGAACACAGCCATGCTCCTGGTAGCATTTCCCCTACTGGTTCTTGCTGTCTGATGAAGACAGAAAATTTCTTTTGAGCCACATATCACCAGTGTGGAAAATGCTTTAGTTGGACCATGAATAGAAAGAGCAGACTTACACTGGCTGATGGAGATTTTAAGACCAGCAAACAACACCATGGCCTTTGTGAACTGCTCAATAAGAAATCCCAAGAATCACTAAGGTCAGTGTAGCTGGGCACTACTACCAGAAGCCATCAGAAAGCCAGGAAAAACATTATGCCAGAAGTTCTTTCTTGTGTTTAATTAAAAAAAATAAATTAAAATAACTATTATGTACAATTTCAAAGATGATACGGGCTCCAGTGGATCAGAATCCTTTCTACCTTTGAAAATTTGATGGCATAAAGGTATTCAAGAGCATCTGAAGTTCAAGTGGTGTCCATCACCTAGTAATGACAGAGAAAAAGAAGCAAGGAAGCAAAGCAACTGGAAGAGGCACAGCTGATATGCATGTCTGGGATGTCTGATGTGGCCCTGAGAAATAAAGTTTCAGGGTAAACTTACTTTCAGGTAAAATAGCAGAACCTTGCAGAGGTGTATGTGAATAGTTACCTGCTGTAGTTACATAAGAAAACCATATGTAATATGCTGGGTAATGTTGCACAAGTGGTTCTGCACTGAGCACAGCCAAATTCAAGGCCACCTGGGTACTGGCAATGTGCTTCCAGAAGAGAGAATACCCTACATGAATGTACTGAGCATGTAGATACCCTGCAAGTAAAAGAAGCATCCAAATCTATCCCATAATTCAGAGCTTGCACTCAGAATATATAATGGGGACTGCCAAAGCCTGAAAATGCCTGGTTAGATTCAAGAACTCTCCCAAGAAATATTGTAATAATGAACATTTACACAGTTAGCTACAAACTCATACAAGTTTATTTTGGCTCAGGAGCATCACCCTTGTTTGTGTCTCAAACAGTGACAGCGAAGCTTCAGCCTTGACTTCAGCCAGGAGTAGTTAACAGGAATTTGGTAACTGGAAATAAAAAAAGGAGATTTGTGGCTCTACTGCTGCATTTTTTCCTATTACTTAAGATACATGTATTGAGAAAGAATTAAAGCCACATCCCTCCCATTTTTATTTACTGTTTCAATTAGCTTCAGATGCCCCTGCCAAAACAATGAGCTTTTTGTATTTGAAAGGTTCCAGGTTACTCCTCAAATTCATTTATGTGCCTAAACTGTCACTGCTGCAATAATGTATGTAAAATTACAGTTCAAGCCTAGAATAGATTCTCTCTCATTACCTCAGCCTGCTTCCTGTTTAATGCAAGCCTAAAAATCTCATCCAGCAACTTCTATATTAAGCCCCATCTTCCGAGCTGTAAAATGACTTACCATTCGAAAGGCAGGAATTAAAATTCAGAATATAAAACTGCCAGATTCAGAAGTCTCATATTCCTAGCAATTATTACACACAGTCATTCTCTTACCTTTCTCCAGAGCCCTGAGGCAAGTTATAGGCACTATTCTACTTAGAAGGGATAATGACAAAGAATTCTGATTAAATGTGTTTACAGTTCACTCATGCCCCCCTCAAGAATAAAAGTATGTTTAATAGTTAATCTTTGTGCAATTTAAAAGATGTGATTTAAAAGGAATACTATACATTTCACAACTTTACAACTAGTAGATGTCTTTGACAATTTTTGCTGAAAATTCAATCAGCATCTGAATAGAGCCACATGCATTATTTTTTTTTACTTTTAACACAGATTTCCCAAATGGGATGAGAGTTCCATTATCCTCAGGATTGTGCAATCACAAATACCTTCTTATTCAAAACCTCATGATTAAGATAAAATAACATGACTGAGTAAAAAATTTAACTGCAAAGAACTGAGAACAAAAGAAACAGGCTCAAACAAAAACACACATTAACTGAAGGTGTATTATTAATTCAAAGTTTAAAAAAATACAACTAGTTCATAATTATCCCAAAGTTAAATATTTAAAACTAACAATCAAATAAGAAAGTTTATATTGAAATCTAAGAAAGTACTGCCAAGTAAACCCAACACATCTAACATTTGCCTTTTAAAACTAGTTTGTTTAAGCTGAGACTAAACTGAAAGGTCCCACTAATGGTCACTTGGTACTGTCCTTTACAGGCAGGAATAAATTGCATAAGCACGCCAGAAAAAATTAATAAAAAAGGAGGATCTGACAAGACAGACCTTGATATATGTATTGTTCTATCCCTTGGGGCTGGAGCAATCTGAACTACAAAAGATCCATTCATTAACTGAATTTTAAAAAAAATGCCAATATCATTTCCACATAGACCAAAAATGGCTTCATTTAAATGTAGGCTCTATCACTGACCTTTCTGTGTTTAGAGTCTACAAATCATGATAAGGAAATATAATAAAAGAGTGAACTCAAACCTCAATTCTTTAAACATACTCTCTGCATATGATTTCCATGAGACAAAGTGTTTGGAAGTTTAAAAATCCCCCAAAGTGTCTATTTCACTTTGTGTAAAATGGGGTTAACAACACATGAGAAGGAATTTGTGTAGATAAATACATGTCCCAGGTACTCAGCTAAGGAGCTGAGCACACTGAGAAAACACCAGCAGCACAGAGTTCATTCAGAATGCCATGGAAAGGTTTGGAGAGTGTACAATTAAAGCAGCACCACACTTTCAGTAACACAGTTCTAACACTAAGGAAAAAACAGTTCAGGATTACACAAAGTTCACATCATATTATCTTACACAATGATGCATTAAGTAGTAGGGATTCAAATAAATTCTGGTGTTTGTCATGTAGATACATATACCATAATCCATCAGTAAAGTGACAATGTCAAAGTCATGTGCAACACCTGACACAACCTTGTGCAGAATTCAAAGAGAAGAAGAAACAGGAGCTGAGATACAAACCACTTCTCATTATTTCTGTCATACTAACACTAGAGATTCTGAAAATTGTATTTATTTAGAAATTGTCTTGATGGTGTAAGAGTAACATGCACTCCTTCTGCCATCACTGCAGAGAGCATTACTAGTAGCTTATTTTAACACAAAAATATGCGAACATGGCTTTCATGGAGGAAAAAAACCCCCAACCCTCCCCCGCTGACAGATTCCCCAGGTGGAAAGGTGACTGGCTTACACAGTAATTTTCCTACTACCAATGCATTTAACATCCTAGCTGCAATTATACTCTCTCTTGGAGGTAGTGTTAGAAAATGTTGCCAGTTGTTCAAATCTCCCTGTCCTATGCAAACCTATGATGTGTGAATATTTTCTCATGTGAAATTTGTAGCATCTGAGAGTGAATGTACATGCCAAGGCTTGGGGATAGAAGGGGTGGCCTGAGAGCCACAGGGTTCATGTTTTTGCTTTGTGCTGGAGCACAGGAGCTACAAATCCTAAAGAAACTGGCACAGAACAATGGTTAGCTGGAATTGACGTCCTTCTGGCTGATATTCCTTTAGGGCACTGATGTCAGAGGCTCAGACAAGAGACCACTAAAGCCACAAAACCTCACCAGCTGCACTTCAGAGGAGACCATCCAGAACTCACAAGACTACTGTACACAGTACAGCCAACTCTCACTGGTTTGAGGTACCTGATCTGTAACTGGCTGTAAACAAGATCCAAAATATATAACTATACTCAAAAGATGCAGTTTATCTATTTCTTTGTGTGTACACCATCTGTGAAGGGTTCTTTTTTTTTCTTTTACATTCTGTGCAGCTGTTTTTCGTGGTTCTATGTGAAGTTGGACTTAGTCACAAGAAAATGAAATGAATCAATACAAGGGAGGAGAGCTAAGTCCTTGGTGCCTGCATTTACTAACAGCAGTAAGGTACCACTGCCAAGCAAGACATAATGTACTTTTCCAAGTGTACTGTTTCAAGTACACTTTCAAATACTCTTCCCAACTCTTTTGCTAGCGTGTGGCCAGTTTGCAGAAGTCCTCCTTTTCCATTATCATCCACAAAAAATTCCTGAGGCAGTTACCACAGTTACTAACAAAGAAATACAGTTAGTGGAGTATTTTACAGATACTACCTAGGGGGACAACTTAGCTGTGGATGAAAAATCCACACCATGTGACAAAGCAGCACATACTTCAGAGAAACATTGGTAAGCAGCCCATAGCTGGCAACTGCAGGGAGTCACTGACCTCAAAAATCTACAGTTGGTTGTACTCAGAGACTAGACATTTGAGGTGACACAATAAATCAGAAGATCAAACAAACAAAGATTTTTTCATCTATTTACAAAAGATTCTATTGTTTTCTAACACCAAATAAAGGAACACTGGACCAAAACAAACAAACGCCCCCAAACAAACCCAGAAAAACCTACACTTTGAATTTATTTGAAAATTTAGGATGGTAAGTTTATACCCACTGACTTTTACCCTTGAAGTCACTTTTAGCTTCTTCAGTGGAGTCTTCTGAGGAGCCCAACAGTGCAGGTGTGTTTGTCTTGAAGAAGGAGCTCTGATTAAAGCCTTTGCTTTTTCTCCCTGAAGATTTACTCTCCACATCATAGGAACAAACTACATTACGTTTTCAACTGATGACACTCCTGATCAGTTTTGCCACTTTCTTTTTGCTTTACACCTTCACATGCAACTCTTCATTTCTTTAAGTGACAAAGATGACCAAAAGGAATGATGCTGAGGACACCACTACTTACTATCAACATGTGATTTTGAAAGAATGAAATCTATTTAATTCCCTTTTAAGCATGAAAATTTATGCTGGCTTGGAATATGGAAGGTGCCTGCTAGACCTTAAGAGGTTAACTTTCATGTGCATTAGATTTACTGATACATTTATTTTGTTAGTGGTAGGTTGGGGCTGTTTTGTGGTTTTGGTTTTCTTCCCATTCCCCAAACAAGCTTACCAGAGAACTCATGAAAAAGGGCACATAAATTCAGGAAAACACATCTATAAAGAAGCATTTTCATTTATGAAAGACTTACTTTCTATTGAAATAAAAAAGCATCCCATCTAAACAAAATATAAATACATTTCTACAAAAAGAAATAATTTAAGGCTTTTTTACTCATTTCAAAAAGGAATTAATCAAAAGTCTTGACCAAAGCTTAACCTTTTTTGCTTATTATTCCAGTCTGCCACATCTACAGGAAATAGATCACCAAAACAGATGGAGTGAATAGATATTTTTACCTCCCAGTGGCTGAACACCAGCTGTGGACTGGCCAGGCCACTGGTTCTCTTCCTGATTTCATCAGCAAAGCCAAAGCTTTCTGCTACTGGCAGGACTGCCTTAATAATAAACACATCCGTCCCCTCTTTCATCTCCTCCTGTAGCACTCTGCCTTCCCTTTTGGACAGCACAGCATACACACGACCTGCAGAGACACAATTCCCATCAGCTTACCAACACATCCACATCCTGCAACATGAAGAGAAATACATTAATATTTGCTCAGGAAGGTTCAGCTCTAAGTAAAATGTGTAACTTTTTCGGGCTGAAATTCTTTTTTGTCAATCAATTAAATGGACATACTGAACTCAAACAACATATTCTGCCATACAGTATGCAGAACCATCTGAGTAACATTTAATGATTACTGCTGGATGAATCCATCTATGTCCATTTCATATGACTCTTTTAAAAAGGCATTTTGCCAGATTATGCGCCTAACTTGCTGTTTTTCTTATAACCAAATATTTGAGATTCATTATTAAGAAATATTATTGTGTTTTAGGAACTGTTAGAAATTTGCTTGGGACATATCCCTACATGGTATTTGTCCCAGTGCAGTGCTATTCTAATCACAAAAAAATTGTTTATCTGAAATACTACATATTTATTATGTTTCATGAGTTCAATTGGTTTGTTAATAAATTCAGTCTTAAGTTAGTCATGGATAATTTCAATTTTCTCTCCCAAGTTAATATTCAATCTATTGAAATACAGTGTACATGTCATGAAAGTAGCTGTGAAAATGCCCTTGTTTGACTTCATACTAGGTAGCATGTTTTTAAAAGTAATTTACAGACAGAAACTAACAAATACATTTGTGTTGCTCAAGATAATAAGCAAACAAAACCATTTAAAAACACTGTGCTCCTCCCCTCTGCTCCAGTTTGAGTTATTTTCACTGTCAGAAAAGTCTGACAGAAAAAGTTTTATATTCTGAAACACAGAAGACACCTCACTTTCCCAGAAGCTACCATCTTAGAAACAAGAAGATCAATATGGAGATACATTAAACTTCACAGGGTACCAATGTGTGGAATGCCAAGGAAAAGAATAAAGATACAAAAACCAGTGGTTTGACACATGTCAACTGCCAAGCCTGACTGGATAGCAGGACTGCTTTTCACTCTTCCTAATGAGGATGCAATTTATTAGCCTAAGTTTCCACAATAAAAATTAAACCCATGAATTTGTAATGAGCTAAGTGCATGTCCATGGCTATTACAACAGAATCACATTCATTAGACTGTACTAATTCGTTTGCATGTCTGAGTCCTAAATTACACTCATTAAATATATATATATATGCATTAAAAAGCCATGTTTCCCTTTGGGTTTACAGCACAATTGATGAGCCAATGCATGTTTATTACATCACTGTAAACAATCCTGCTTTTTGAGTAGTGAGTATTTTGGAAAACAGCAATTTATACAGTGTTTTTGAGGTTTAAAATTGGTACCTTGCTTAAAGCTTGATATAGAGACTGAGAAGTACCGTGCCAATGTGCTTTTGGAACAGCAACATGGAACAAAACACAGTCCAGTTTTGACAGCTATTAGAAATCTTACACATTAGAAAAGAGTTTGAAATGCCAAAGTTCCCTGTCATAGTAGGGGATGTTTAGGGTAATGTGCCCATAAGCCCATGGCAGCACACCCTTCACCAGGCCTACTACAGGCTGCCTCCAGCAAAGAACAGGATTGTGCATCTGCACAAAACAGTTGTTCACTCAAAGGCATTTCTTTTCATTACAACAACTGTAATTTTTGATCTCTGGACTGCTATCAGTATGATTGTGAGCACAACAGCTGAGATTCTTTTACAAGTAGCCAAGTATTTAATTATTGTACGTGGGATATGCTGTAATTTGTGCCGTGATTAGTACAGTCAAATTGCTGATAGCTTGAACGCATTGGAAGTTAGTTTTAAAGACAATCTTGGTGATTCAGCATGCAAGCAACTCCCATGGAAAACTCCAAGAACAAATACAGTGAAGTGGTGTCATAAGCAGGTCATACAAACAAGTTTAAGTAGGTGTAAGTGGTAGGGTAATATAAGTGACACCACTTGGCATGTGCTGGGTTGAGCAAGGCATACCAGAAGGATACAGATGTTACTTAAAAACACAAAATTACCAACTGGACTGCAACAATAATTCAACATTGTTTTTCCTGATTTTATTTCTGTATAAATATATTAAAATATCTTGATATGGCATTTGCTAAGATCTTGCACTCCCTTAATAAACTGGAGAGGTTTTCCACCTCTTCATGGAACTTATGCTTAATTATGATTCACACTGATATCCACGGCTTCTGAAGCTGGTCTTACAAAAACTTCATAGAAAGGTGACATTTTGTATCTTGCATTTCAAAAAGGTGTAGAATTCTTCTGTATGCCTATGGTTCAGACAAGCAAGAAGAATGCTGAATTCTCATTCAAAATAGTGTAAATATTACAGGCATTAGAAAGTTATTGGAGAATCTACTGGAGAACTATAAAAGACCCCTGACAAAACCTTTAATGAAATTATACCTTCAGATTCAGCCTCATTTATAAAACCTCACCTTGGAAATCAGAAGGCAAACTCTTGGCAAAGGTTTATTTTCTTACCTAAAACTTCTGCAGTAGCCATGATTTCGCACGTGTACATCGCTGCCATGAGCCTCTGTGGTTTTGCCTGCAAAGCATAACGACAGGCTTCCTTCATGGTGGCAATCAGCTGTCCAGAGAAAGGGCCATAACAATCTGCAAGTAGTGATTCTCCTTTGTGTTTACTCATCTTCTCAGGTGAGTTTGTGCCACTTTGGTTCCTGTCCTGGTGTTCATTTGCACTGGGACCTTCATCAGTGCAACTGCTTGCTAGAGTATTATCTTCATTTTGCTGATGTTCTGTGGCACCAAGTTCCCCTGAATCCTGCCTACTATTTGACGGCGTATCTCCAGCTTTACTTATTTCCCATTTTTCCACTGTAAAACAAACACCCATGAGAGGCTCTTCACACATGGGACCTGAAAGTGTAGCCAGCTGAAATCCACTTACTATGCTGTTGTCAAAGTCTCTGTATTTACCTACTTCTTTCACAGAGTTCCCAAGACACTGCCACACAGACCTTTTATAGCCCTCAAAATTATGTAACAAAATATTAGGCCCACACTTCCGTGGTCCAAATGACCAGATCTGATCAACAGCATTTCTCCACTTTCTTCCCTGAAGAGTTTTCTCCAACTTTTGTTTGAATTCTTTGATTCTATCAAGAGTCTTCTGATTTATCTCATGTGTTTTTTTATCTTCATTCAGAGACGTGTTGAGTTGTTCCATGGTTCGAATTAAGTCACTGTTTTCCTCAAGAAGTCGAGTCACTTCCTCGGGAAGTGGCATTGCTCTTACACTCAGAGTAGCTTGTTTATTTGGAGTATTAATTGTAACAAGCCCATCTGAATCAACCTGAATTCCTTCAGGAATTTTATTTTGGTCCTCTTTTGTTTGGTGTATGACAGCGACTTTCTGCTGTTTTCCTATTTCTTCATTCACCATATCGACTTTGGGAGGTCTTGTTATGGTCTCTCGGAAGGGTATAATAGGAGCAGACACACTAATCTGCACCTTTGCAAACCTGCAAAATAAAAGTTCAAGAATTAGTTTAAAATCTTGAAAATAATTTTAAACTTGGAGGTGGGAGGTAGGGCAATGGCCTTAACATGGAACAGATGTTCATTAAGAAATCTGATTGCAACATAGATTACTAGGTAATGCATTTCAAACTCAAATTTTATGTACTTCAAAAAAGAAGCACTGCCTTTTATGTCTTCAGAAATATTTGGAAAGGAACTCAAGAAAATAAAAGCAAAAGCATTGCTATGCCTCTGCATAAATCACTGGTTCACCCACATCTTGGAAACTATGTGCTGCTGTTCTCAGCCCTCAAACTAAACAGAACTAGAAAAAAACTGCGAATAAAGATGATCAAAGGAACAAGCACAAGAAGCCTTCAGATGTTCAGGGGTGCAACAGAGACCCACAAAACCACGTGGGGCATGGGAAAGGCTGACCAGGATTAACTGACAACCAAACCACAAGGGCCCTGGACTGAAAATGACAGAGGCCTAGGAAAGCATCACAGTTACTCCAATTTTACTCCTCCTAACCCTGCTGTTGGCCACACTGCTCAAACACAGCACAGAGATGGACACTTGGTGTGAGCCAGCACATCTGCTCACACAGGGAGATGCCCAGAGAATATCAAGCACTGGGAATGTTTAATAGAGCTCTCTCTGCCACTATTATAAAAGGTTAACGCTATAAAGTGATGCTTTAAAGTCAGGTAAAACATTTTACGTATGTCAAATGTTGTGAAGGACAGCAAGAAAAAAAGGAGGAATTGTTTATTATGTGACAGACTCAAAGATCAGAGCTGTGTATCCTTCTTAACTATCCATGCGTTCTGAGCAGGTTCATTAAATGACAACAGAAGGACTAACCAAAATTTCCTATGCTCTGGTAAATTTTGGCAGTGATAAAAAAAGTTGCAGAAGAAAAGCAAATATAATTGTAAGCTTTATTTCCATGGGAGTCAGAACCAGGAGAGTTACCCTTTTGCAGTTCTTCAAGGATTTGCATTATACCAAAAAACCAAACACAAACCTGCCCGCATGTCACCATTACCTTAATTCTCTTTGTTTCTCATTCTGAAAAGGGTAACTTAATCCCCTCATGCTTAGTATTTGAAATGCTCCTGGGACAGAAATTTCTAAAAATTTCTATTGTATAATACAGAAATAAAACATTCAAAGTTACAAGCTCTAATTTCTTACCACTATTAGATGCTGTCTTGATCCCTAGTTCACCATTTGCTATTCAAATTATGTGCATTTAGAAGTTAAACATTTATACAGAAAAAAAGAGAGCTAATTAAAACTAACATTTCAGAGCACAACTTCTGCTCTTCACACTTTAATCGTTAAGTAGTGCCAGTTTACCACTGTCAGAATTTACAGAGAATCCATGAGGAATGGAATAAAACAAGGATCTCATTCTGGAAAAATGGGGAGAGTAGGAAGAATTGTCCCACAGATGCCTTAAGTAACTGGACCAAAACTTATAAAAGTGTGAAAATGTGTGACCCATTGTCCATCTTGGTGTAGCCTCAGCCAGGTTCTTGTACTGCCCAAGGTCCATCCTTTGAAGGCCTTTTTAATAAATATCTACTTTATTGCCCTAACACTGTCTAGCCTCTGTTCTAGGTGGGCTCTCAAGGCATCAGCACGAGCTGGTGTGTGAGGGATGGCAACTAAAACACGCCAAATCCTGAGCAATCTAGAAGAAACATGAGCTCCATAGTGAACACAACCTGCTCCCAGCTCCTTCTGGGAGCTGGTACCCAACTGAGAAATCCTGAACCACAGTCAGGCAGGACAATGGTGGGAGCCCTGCCCATCTGTGTTTCCAGGTGTTTCTTGTTTCTGCTCACAATGCCATAAGCACAGGGGGACAAAATGGTCACTTTTGACAGGCTATCATTCTCTTAACAAAAGACAAATTAGATGACAACTCATAAAAACCTCCAAAATTATGTACATGAAACAGAAGATTAGGAATGTAAATGTACATAAATGTATGTAAGTCCTACTAGCTGCTCACTATATTCCCATTACCCTGTCACCAAGTATTATCTATTTTTTCACCTTTGGACCATTGCCAATAATATAATCCTGCTATGCAAACTCCAGCTAAGGACAGGTACAACCAGTTCTGTCTAAACATGTTACACTTGAGCAAAATGTATCGATAAGTAATACTACGTTTTTAGAAGCAATAAAAATACATACCTTGCACTAAGTTGTAATGAGAATAACCATCAAAACATACATCCAGTTTTACAAGTGATACAGTCTAATTTTCATAAGAAATTGCAGTTCTCTGATATTAACTGAAATTAGTATGGGTACAGGAAGACAAACATTCAACCATTCATCAGGTTTGCTCTTTGGTTTAGAAAGAAAATGCCAGTAAATGTATGTGGCAGAAATACCAGAAATGTTTTAGTAAATGAAGTTACAGGAAGGGATTGTTTCAGACATCTGTTCTTTTGCCATTTGAAGAAACATTAGAAGATACTAAATATATGCATGTGTGCTTGCAAAAAATACTACTCATGAATGAGAACAGATTAACATTTGAAAAAAAAAAGTCAATGAGAAAATGCACAGGATAGAGTGTACACATACGATTTTGGTCTTGGTGCTTTGTAATTTTTCAGAGTTCATTTACAAGACATGATTTCCCCTCAGTTTTTATTTTGTACAAATGCCACATCACATTCTTAATTAGACTCCTGAAAGTACTGCAATTTGTAATGTCTAGAAAGTGCCCCAAAAGTGTGTTAGATGTATAGAAGTGATAAGCTAGTGGCTTCTGCCCAACTGCAGATGATTTTATAGCTATGAAAAGGTATATTTATGACTCAGTGGTAAAAACTGTTTGTGGATAAAGCTCTATTTTACCAGAATATAAATCAAAGATATCCATCTGACAGAGAAATACAACAGACACCTACTGAACTAAAAATATTTCTTCCTCCTTGCCCCTCTAACCTTTCTTTCAGGTCATCCAAGCAGCGCTGAAGATGAACTTCTCCCGCTGTCACCAGCACATGTTCTCCTGTCTCCTGGATTAAAACTTGCACACATGGATCAGCTTGGTTTAAAAGCTTCATCCCTCTGACCAGCTGAGGCATATCACCTGGCAAAACAGGGTATTATTAACAAAGGAATACTGGGAAAGAAATACTTGAAATAGCATAGACTTAAACTGAGAAATAGTAACATTCATTTTTATGGGAGCCTGAACACAAATAAGTATTTTAGGAATACGCAAAAACTTTCAGTGGGCAATTTTCTGCTTGTGAGTCACACAGAGCAGTGTGGTTTAAGAGCAGCAACTGAAAACATAAGCTGCACTCAGAATTTGTCACCAACAATTTACGTCCTGATGGGAAAATTCACATCATACAATTATAACCATATAACATCACACTTCAGTGGATTGCACAGTTTTTGTTTACACAGCTTTACAGCAGGTTCAGCAGAACAAGTCACCTATTGACTATGACTATGCTATGCTGCTTCCTAGAAACAATTAACTTCAGATACAGCTCATGAACAGCTCACACCCAATAAAACCCCTGAATTTTATCGAAATGAAGTGATTAAAAAATTCAGGACTTCACTCCTCATTTTCACAAATTATCAGATTATAACCCTTCTTACCTATTACAACTTTTTAAAGTCATCTTTGAGTAAATAGGTTCATTTTCTTGCAATCTTTCATAACTAAGTGTAGCAACTCCTAAATTGCTAATGCTTAAAATGCTCTGAATACATAAATAATAACATTAACTTTACTAAAATATAAGTATTCCATATGGATTACTTAGAAGGCATAACTGCAAATAAAGCACAGGAAGGATTCTGAAGTAGCTGTAAGCCACTAGAAAGCTTTAAAGTAATTAAAATCTAAAAAGAGGAGAAATCAGGAATGTGAGAGCTTTTCAGTGAAATAAATCACAGCTGTCCCTAAAATGAAGGTGTTTAAAAAGAGCTGTCTTAAAGTTAATGGAGAATGAACAAGCACAGCTGAGTCAAATTTGGCTAGATTACATCAAAGCTATGCATAAACACCTCATGTCAGCAGCCTTTCATAATGAACACAATTTAAAGAAATTAATTATGAATTCCTTTTTTATTTTACAGATGCAGTGGAGAATACCCCAGGGGTTTCCAGGAATGTATACTCATATTCAGAAGGAAGAGTGACATTAAACTTGTCATTCACTTGGAGACTATTAGAAGAAATATGATACTGTTTATTTGCTGCTGAGCTTGTTAGGGTGTAATAGAAAAGTATCCCTGAAAAACAAACAAAATAAAGTGAAAAGTGGAAAAACTGTAGTGATATGTCACATGGCCAACACAGTTGAAAAAAGGCTTTCAACTTTTTCTCTGCATTTAAGCTCACAGAGTGATTTTTTTTTTTTTTCCCCTTTTGGAGCTTATGGCAATCATACAGGAAGATTTTGACATGAGTGTGAAGGCATGCAGTAATTTTGTAAAATGTACATAGGGAAATAATTTATATGAGTCATTTTTCCACATAAGCAGATGCAGTTTTGAGGCAGGTCTGATGTGGCAGTGCAATGCACACATGTGACAACGTGTGAGGGCCACCTCAAGACTACACACAGCTCTCTGGGCAACTGCAATGGCCACGTTTTGCTTCTTTTCCTGTTATTCCAAGCAATGGTGGGTTTTCAGGAAGCTTCTGCACGTAAAACCACCTTTCAAGCTTCTAAAAGACTTAGTTCTGTCTTCTGTCCCCCTAAAAGATTTAGTTCACATCATAAACTCAGGTTACTGAGGAGCAGAAACTAAGTAATGGCGCAAGAATGACCCAGATTCATTTCTTAAGAAACAAAAATTTACCCCCAAACTGGTCAGTAGTTCTAGAATTACATTCCTTTAATATTTTGAACTTAATACTACAATCAGCAGAACCAGTAATTTCCAATACTTTCAAAACTGCTTTAACAAATGTAGGATGTACAATATATGATTATCTGTTACTCAAACACATGAAACAAATAGCTGCCAAGCTGTCCAACAGCTCTCTAAAAAACATGTAATCTTAGTGTTATTTTGCAACTGAACATAAAGCCAGTCATTTTGGTTCTACCAACATTACAACAACAAATGGAAATTGGGCTGAAATTCAAATAAAGCCAGAGGTATCCCACTCTCTGTTTTGCAGGAAGTGGGGTGGAGGCATCAAGGAGAAGCAGTACTGCAAATCTGCACCACAAGCTTAATGGCACACATAAAAGAACAGCAGCAGATGTGGAAAACCCACAGATCTGCTCACCTTCACAGTAAAGGAACACTGAACTGTTGGCCCATGTAGTGTCTGACTTGTGAACAGTTGTCACAAAAGGGCACAACAACTTCTCCTGTGTCTTCACCTACTGAGCCAGGAGCGAGGCAGCTGCAACAACTCACACTGCCCTTCAGGCAACCTACACATCTATTTTATATAAGTCAGTCTCTGACTCAGTGGCTAGCTCATAAACTAGCCAAATTACTGAGGGCTGGAAAGCTGCAGTGCTGCCACACTGAGCTGGTGTCACCATCCCCATTCTCCTTGAAGCTTACTTGGATGTTTTGGCTCAACAGCTACTCGCACAATCGGGGTAGCTTCGAAGTTGAGAGGTGTAAATGGTGGACAAGCAGGTGATGTTGACAGTGTTGCAGACTTCAGCACAAAATCTTGCAGGCCTCCTATTCCTAATAGAAATGGGGGGGGAAAAAAAAAGGCAAAACAACAAATAAAGATCACAAACTATCATATTAAATGAGACAAAAAACATCATCATCAAGTTAAAAAAAGGTGAAATCATTCTAATTACAAAAGGAGGATTCAAGAGTTCCTCACTGTTCATATAAATATCTGCTAAGATACTTGTCCATAAACTGGTTCTTAAGTCTCTGGTGTGACATTTGATATTTAGTCTCACAGTTCCCATTGCATTCCCTCAGTATTTTAAAAGGCATGTTTATAGCTCTGAAGAATAAGAAAGGACATGAGGGCTTTTTTCCCTTCTAATACATCCAAGCCTTTGTACAGCTCAGACTTAATTCTGGTGGTTTAAATTTAGAAAAATTTAGACTGCACGAGGCCTGCAATGGTCATCTAGTCCAACATCCAGGCCAAAGCAGGGCAAATTTCACAATTAGATCAAGTTGCTCAGGACCATCTCCACTCAAGGTTTAAACACTTTTCACAGTAGAGACTGCACAGTCTCTGCTGGCAACCTCCTCCAGTGCTTCATTATTATTATTGTGAAGAATGCTTTTTCTTTTCTTCCCACCCCCTCATGCCCATTTGGGATTCACTTTTTTTTCCAACTTGATTCTTGTAAAAATGAATTCATCCCATGGTAAGCTATTAATTCTCATTCTATATACATTATAATGCTGACAAGTCGAAGAAAAGTGGGAATAAATTGTAGTGATAAGAAAAAATACAGAAAAAAATATTAGCTATAAATCTGCAAAATAGCTGCTGTAAATGCATACTGAGTTTTGGCTGGCTGGCACATTTAAGAGAATGTGAAATTATTGCCTTCAAATTCCTAACCAACTGCACATCATTCATAATTTAGTCAAAGCTATTAAAACAAGACTAGAAGTGTGTGAATAATAAAGACAACAAATAAAGCTAATATCAATTTATATAATCACTTTTCCTGATGCTCCTTCAATCATAAGCTATGAGTGTTGCAGTTCTAATGGAGTATAAATTAAATGAGCATGTAACTTGTAATGCTATGAGAAAACTAAAACCTTGCAGCTCATAATCTGTATCTGCTTAAAAATTAAATTCACATTGCAGACTGCAGCATATTTGTGCTTCTTCTTCCCCCTTATTCTCTCCTACATGCCCAAGGACTTCTACACCCCAACTCCCCATTATCACCATAATACTTTTCCAGTTTTTTTGGTGGGTTTTGTTTTTTTTTTTTTTTGGCTTAGCTTTCTTCGTTTGAGGCCAGAAACAAAGAGGGTCAGCTTCCACCCTGTGAGATCATGCATGAGTTTGAGTTCTGCTGCAGTTTCATCTGCACAATCAGGCTGTTCCTCCAGCTCTGGAGGCTGGATGCCTGGCCAGCAGGGTAATCCAAAACCCAAAATGTCATTATATAAGAAAACCTGCCTCAAAATAACTGGAAGCAGAACAACATTCAATGGCTTTAAATGCAGGATTGCAGATGCTACAAAGAAAATAAATCTGTATAAACTCTGTGTTGCACCTGACCTATGACCAGCATGTATTTCCTCTTTTTCACTTATTCAACATGTGGTTTGAATGAAAAACAAATGCTGGATCATCATCACCACCAGGGACTGAGAAAAGGGATGGGTCCATTTTATTCTGATCTTCTCCAGCTGGTAAAACGAAAATGATTTAGAAGGGGAGGTGAACAGCTTCTTTGCACAGTGTAATGTGAACCAGAGAAATAAAGTTAGCAAATCTTACTTCAGACAGACTCACTCTTTTCTTAACACGTTCCTGTACTCCTACTGTCATAAAGAAAAATTGAAGCTTTTTGCTCTTCTGTTTCATATTTGAAGGTAAAAATACATGAAATATAAGTGTCTGGCACCAGTAACACACTAAAAAGAAAAAACTTTGTCAGTTTTCATGCAAATCTGTTAGGCTTACAACCTGAGTGTTTTAATTGCTGAAGAGTGTGAGCTAGCTCAGAGCAGTGTCCAGCCATGTTGAATCTATTTAATTTTAAAATTCTAAGTAACAAATGTTGGAAAAAATCTAAAGGTTCTTGGATACTTTTTGCATAATGTGATTACTAAGTAACTGCTAACATGTTTTCTGAATAATTTCAGAGGAAGAGGCAACATAACATTCCAAAGTACCACATGACATATCAATGGAAGAATTCCACTAATTATGATGATACATAAATCTTAAACTTAGTTACTGGCCAGACCACTAAAATTTGCATATATTACTTGAAATCACAGATCTCAAACGTGTATCAATATGTTTCCTGAAAGGTCTCAGAAAAATCACTCCAAAATTAAACCTTAATAAAAGGCTGTGAGATAATGCAAAGACCTTCAGAAGTTGGTGGTTTGTGCTTTTATAAATAGACCAAATAATGGTTCAGGGAGAATTATTACACAGATGGTGAAATATGAGATTTACGAAGGTTCTTCTTTTATTCAGTCCTTGTTCTGACTTGCCCTAGAAGATAAGAATACTAAATCAAGTATATATCTACCTGTATCACCAGATATTAGCATTTGATAGAAGCTAAATGGTAAAAAGAGATAAGAATATCATGATTGAAATTTTCAAAAGGAGTAGGAGTTTTAAGACAAGTCTCAATTTACTTTTCACTTCTGTGTCTTGCTGGTAACCACTACACCTTACACAATAATTTTGCTGCCTTTAAAGTATGCTTTTCCAGCTCAATTCAGCTATAAAGATCTGAACACATAACAGATCAACTTCAAGGTAATTAGTTTCTCTTGATGTAGATTTCAGCATTTAATGTTCTTTCAAGTTGCAAAAAAATGAAGCAGACACCACCACCATGCTAAAGTTTTACATCAGATAAGGGAATAATTTAGTTTGCAGTGTGAAAAATCAAACAAAGAAGAATGAAAGCTGTTTAAATTTAAACTTCTGCCACATTGTTACTAGCCTCAGCACATTAGTTCAGTCGATCTTTATCTTCTCTCACTGATGATATCACCACTTAAGAATCCGGGGCTGCTTTGGAATGGAGACTTGTCAACCTTTGGACTAACACTGCAAGGAGCTAAGTAAAGAAGAAAGCTAACGTTAATCTTCCCAGTAAGGCTCTGTCTCCAATGAAATCTATCATTTCTTATCAATGATATCTCTTTAGAAAGATTAGGACCTTACAATATGGAAAGCCTCCTGGTTTAAAAGCTCCATGCACTTCACTATTGTATCAGTGAAGACCATGCAAACTCCTACATAATTCACGTGAATTATGTAGGTGTGATGCAAACTTTTGTAAACCTATGCAATCTTAAATCTCAAAGTGAACATGTGCCTGTTGGTTCAACAGGGCTGTACAAACACAATGACACCTCTATAATTTTCTTTGAGCAGTAATACAAATACTTTTATTATGCCCTGTGAGAGACATTTTAAAAGAAGTATCTTTAACAGGTGATTTAAAAAATATGTATGAGAAAACAAATTCACAAATCCACCTTAAAAGTATGACTGGCTCTAGATGTTTCCAGCTCATTTAAAGGAGGGATTTTTTAAGGGAAAAGTAGCTTTTGGTAGGATTAAACTCAGTTACAATAGTATATCTTTTGTATTTGAGGAATCTTAAAAGGTTTTACTAATCATGGTATGATTATATGACTAAATGTAGGGACAAGTAGCTACTACGGTTTAAGAATAATTTGTATTCTATGTTTGTGACCTCAGATTTTAAACATGTTTCTCTTGTGTCTCATGGGCACTGCAGAGAGACATCTGAGGGCAGAATTTGACCTTTCTATATTAGAAACTGTTTCTAGAAGAGGAGGGAATCAAGACACAGACCACATTCTATCTGGGATTTAATCAACTTCTTCCATAATACACACCACATGTTAGCACAGATTGTTGGTGAGCCTCCTCTTATCTCTAATTGTGCACCCTCAATTTTTACTTGTTTCTGAGGCAAGTGAAATGGCTTGTATGGAAGAGAATATTGTAGGGTATGTGCATGGTTTAAACTGCTCTTGGTTCCAGTCATTTTACAGAAAAGTTAATTCAACATTTTCTTTTTCCATTTTCCCAATTTTTTTCTTGAGCTGAATCTCGAAAAAACACCAACAGACTGTAGAACCATTTGTCCCAGTTTCTTCCTGAGTTTCAGAAATACAAGTTCTATCTGAGTATGCACTGGAGATTAACATGAATCCAGTTTCTCAATACAAAGGTGTTCAGGTGTAAATTTATTATAAAATTTTACTTTTCGGTTCACAGCCGTTAGAGGGAAAATTGAGTCTAATTTTCTGATCAGATGAGAGTAAACTCAGCCATATTACTAATAATGCTGCAACACAACTCCCACTCCCCAAGGGGCAGAATTGTGGTAAGACACTGAATGCAATAAGTGACACAAGAAGCAACTCAGTACTTTACTACTGAATCTTCAAGAAGTGAAAGATGAAAAAGTGCTGGAGCACCCCACTGAGTTCTTTTAGGAAAAACCAGCAGTTCAAAGAACAAAGCTGTCTGCTTTCAGAGCTGCAAGGAGAGCAGGAATATGGCCTAACAGCATGCTGCACTAAAATATCCTATTACTAGATTATAGTTTCTAGAAGGACTGCAAACACATAATGAGTAAACAAGAATAATTTATCTTCTGCTGAGTGTCTCTGGGAAAAAATACCATATATTTCATTAGGCCCTTAGACTGCACAATAACACCCATTTCCCAAGTGTTGATTGAGCTGACAATTTTAATTATGAACATTCCTATTCTTTTTCAGACAAGACTACAAACAATTTGAAGGAAAGTTTAAAAAAATCCCTTTACATTCAACAGTAACAACTTTAAAATGTTGAAGTTATGGCTCGAGATCTACCTGCATTATGTGTGACAAAGCTGACATCAAAGGTGAGTCAGAAATTTGCTTGCTAAAATACAGATTTACCTTAAAGTAAACAGAATTATCCAAAATCAGTTAACATTCCAAATCTGGATTCTGGATTTACAAACTGTTGTAGTCAAGATGAAATATTGATTTCCCTAAGCTGCTTAATGAGACCAATAACTACAGAAGATGAAAGTATTTCAAATAATCATGTTTCGCTTATGCTACACAATTATTTCATTTATCATGCCATACTAATTTTTGGAGCTCAAGACTAAAGAAAATAATCCCAATTTTTCAACATTTTTGTTTAAGTGTCATTGTAGCACAGAAACCTAGGAATTTCATACTTAAATCTGTCCATCTTTGGATGCTTTGTCCATCTGATGGATGCTCCCATCCATCTTTATGTATTTTGAAATCAGTGCACTTGTAGCTCCACAGAAAAAAAAAGAAAAAAATCTTTACTCCAATTAAAGCAACTTTAACCTTTTAACTATAAAGCATTCTTGATAAAGGCATTGAACAGCACCTTTTGTGGTTTTATAAAATGGTCAGCAGCTGTCCTCAGCAGTATATATGTAATATTTTTTGCCTGAACTCACACACTAAATTTCCTTTCCACACACCAGCTCAACCTGACATCACTTGAAAGCAGTGATACCGAAAAACAGTAAATATGTAAATAGATCTTTGTGCAATGTGGCCACATAGGCACTGGAACTCACTTCAGTTACAGCCTGTATGTCAAATTAATGCTTCCATTACTGCATGTGGGAAGCATTTAGCACCATACAAAACTCTGCAAGGGTTTCTGAAACACAAAACCAAATTTTAGATTTATAATTTCTTTAAATAAATTATTTTAATTTGACCCGACAGCAACACATCTGAATTTACTCAATTTTTTTAAAAATTACAACCAGAACTTCAGCACCAGTTCAGTATGGCTGCTGTCCCAAACAAATGGAATTTAGGAATAGTTGTTTCAACATATTTACTCTGATAATCTACAAGTCTTTTATAATGCTGATTTGTTGTTGAGGGGTTTTATTCAATAAAAGTAAACGTGCTTTTATAAATAAACGAATGAAATTGCATGTTGTACTGGAAAACTGATCAGCTGAATTCTTATGGAGCATCCTATGCAGGGAAAAGAATTTCCCAGCAATCCTCCTGTCTCCTAGTCAACATGGCTTTCACTACACTCCGTGAAGACTCCAGGTATCTTTCTGTGAAGATGAGAAATGGTTCAGGTGTAGCTCTGGAGGCCTCCCTGCATTGTTCACACATGCTGGCCATCTTAAACAAAAAAACCCCAAAACATCTGAACCCCCCAAAACCACCACCACCAAAACCCTCATCCATCAACAAAACTCAACAAAACTCACTGAAGTGTTTGGTAAAATACTTTAGACTTAGGCTTGATATGAATATCTAAGTTTGCAAAAGGAACATACACCAGTGGATCCAAATTTCTTCCCTCAAGCTAGCAGAAGAAGAAGACAAATTTCCAGCAGTCATCTAGCAATGACATGTGCTGCTCTTTTGGTCTTTTAAAAGGAGAGAAAGTTACTTAAAACCAATGTCTCTGGCTAGTTACATTAGTAAAAAGTAGAACCGTCTTCTGCAGGACCACCATCAAAGGATTAGCTGCGCACACATACTCAGTTCTGGAAATCTACTAAAAGAGTATGATGTGTTACAGGATCATGAAGAGAATAGATACCAGAAGGATTAATCAAAACAATCACTTCTCAATTTACTTCAATGTTTTTTTCCAAATATTTCACCTAGATTGAAAGATGTGGATGCTCAGAAAGCAGAGGAGAGGGAGGCAGCAGCCTGAGGCTGAGAAGGGAAGCATGGAATCACTTGTGCTCTATCTGATTCAGCATGAAAACTATTTAAAATTAAAAGAAAGGAGGTGGAGGCAAAGCCTTTCTACTTGAACATGTAGCAAAGTTCAATATTTATTTCTAAGTAGACAATGGGAAGACATAAACCCCCATATAACACTTATTTTTATGAGAGTCCTGGAGGCAAGATGCAAATGAACAAAGGGTTCATTAGGGTTTTCAGCACAATAGAAAACTTAATTCTTCTAATTTCTTGACCAAATGCTTCCCGCAATAGTGCAAAATAATTCATCTCAGCTAACAGATCAATATCATCAATTGATTTCTTCATAAATCAGACTAGTTATAGTATAGTCTGCAAACCACCCAAAGAGCAAATGACATTTTAGGCATTATTCAGTTTTAGTAATGTATCCTGAAAATGGGCAGACTTCATGTATATACTGTTTTCTTAAACTGCAGTTTGTAAAATATAACTAACATCTGTTACTTCCCAGAATCAATTATAAGTGGTGTTAAAAATAATGAGACCTTCAGGCACTGATCTTGCAAAGAATTAATTTTAATCTGTGGAAGTCTTGGAAGTTCTGTCATATTTGCCCAGAAAAAGCTACATGAACATATTCCAACAAATTCTGATTACATATCCTAGGTAGACAGGGAAATTAGAATCTACCACTAGAAATGTCAATTACAAAAGACAATGGCAGTTAGTTTAGAAGCTCATTAAATTTTCTCCGTCCATGTGCTGATTTATGTTTAACTGTAGAATCCCAATATATGTGATTTGTATTTCATTGCTTAAAAAAAACCCGTAAGGCCTTTATCATTCAATACATCAGATAAATGCAAATACAGACTAACCAGTTATGAAGATATTCCAGACAGCACACTGATTACCAAATGTGTACAATATCCTGTGGGAAATGCCTGAGCCATTGACCATTTATCCTGTTAACTTGTAAGACATGCAAGTAACTAATTAAAATTCAATTTTCCAAGACCTGACCCAATGCCTAATGCTCTCTTTTAGAGGCAACCTCCCCACCCCCCAACACATCTGTCTGTAAGTGATTTATGCTGCCTGATTTTGCTGCCTTGGGAAATATGGCTTAGAGTCTTCCAAAGCACTGTGAATAATGGACCTCTTCAGTCTGCATTATGCAGAATTGATGTTAACTTTAAATACAATAATTTTCAAGACAGATAAAGAAGAATATAAAGTTTCACTTCAAGCTCAAAGAAACCTTTAAGTAGTTACACAAGCAATAATATTTTGGGAAATAATTAATCAGAAGGATTCTAACCAAATAAAGCACCTTTCAAATGTCTCAGTTTAGGACTACTTGACATAATGGGTGTAAAACAGATGGCATGAGAAGGAACAGGGTTGTCTTAAAGACACTTGTTATATCAGCAGCCTAGGAAGTTATTGATAAGGAGTTATTTATCACATCCTCCAGTTTAATAGCTAAACTAATTAAAAAATAACAGAAAATGCATGTAAATTTAAAAAGAAAAAAGAACAAAAAATGTTGCTGCCACATGAAAACCTGTTACTGGGCCATTAATACTGACCTCAGATTGAAAGCAATTCTTATTTTTTCACAAAATTATATTTAAGTAATGGATTTTAAAAGTCAGCTTCACTTTAAGAAATACTGCCAGTCTGCCTCTGAGTAAACTAAGCATAACAGAAACAAGTATATTTTAAATGTAAAAAAACCCTAAAAGTTAGGAATCCTATTTATCCTCCTTATCCCCCTCAAACCTTTTTCTCCCAAAGGAAAGAAGACTGTAATTTTCATCCCAATTTCTGATTACTTCAGTTAATGTATCATCGAGAGTTATTATTGTAATTTGCAGTCTGCATAATTTTGACTTCCTAAAATATTGCAACATATTAACATCCATTAGCTCTAGGACAAGAAAAAAAATGGGAAAAAAATACATAGATCATTCCTAAGGCAGGAGAATTCTTAAGACTAGTGCAGAAGACCACACCACTAAACTGGGCTTTAAAACATTCCTCTATTTTAAAATGAAGCTATTAAATAGAACTAACCTTGATTTTTAATGCCTTGTTGTAGCAAAACCCCCAAACCCAGCAAAACAACTAGTAAGATTTAATTTTATTTACATGACATGAGTCTATATGCATTCAGAACATCCCCAGCACGGGTGTCCTCATTTACTACAAACAGGCACAAGCCTCACACTGACAAAAGATGCCAGGGAGGGAGCTTGGAACTTTAACACCTCCACATCTGGAAAACATTCTGTTTTAATTCCCTTTTTTACAGGAAGATCACCAGCCACTGATCAATTCATTTGCATTCAAAGATAAAAGGAAAAGAGAGCCCACCCCAAAAGGCAGTCTGAGAACACCATCTCAAACACAGCTTGGATGATTTACAGCCAGCTGCCCCTAAAAAACCAAGCCTGTCCCCTCTTCTTGCTCCCCAGCACCAGCATTTGTCAGACTCTGTGAGACAATTCAGAATACTCAATAACAGAGTAAAACTAATCTAATAAAAAGAAATTTTCCCTCTCACCCCATTTGCACTCGCTTAACTTTCAATGCATTAAGAGGCTGCTTCTGACATTTTGTCCAAGAACAGGCAACTCAACATATCAATCCTAGTGAAACCCCAATGGCATGATGACACCAACCAGAACACCAGGTTAAACAACCAGCATCTCCAAAAACTAGCTGAGAGACCTTTTCCCCCTTCCCCATCTACCTAGAGGGAGCAGCTAACACCTCTGGGTTGTGAAAAAAGTTAATTAGTCTCCACGCCCCACCTCTGTGCCCTCCCAAAGGAGGTCAGGCTGGCTGACATTGTGCTGCCTAAGCAGCAGAGGCCACAGATGAGACAGTATCGAGTGTCACCCACAGGCAACAGCAGTGGCTCGGCTGCTGCCTCTAGACAAAGCAAAACCTTAAAACACACACAAAAAAAAGTCAGCTGCTTTTCTGAACAGAAGTAACGTGGCCATTTGCCACTGCTCTGTATCAGTTTTAAACACTTTGGAAGAGCTCCAGATAGGTAAACCGTTTTTACTAAAAATGAGAGGCATTTCTGCTAAAAATGCCTGAACACTGAAATGAGTCTTTTTGCTTGAGAGGCAAGGCTTTCAACACAGTATGTCATACTTCCTGATGGGATTGCGGACACGAAAGAATCTGTTAAAAATGGAGTATGTTTTTAGTCCCATTTCCAAAGTAAACGCAACTCCTGTAATCACACAGGCTCCCCTCAACAACTTTTAAACATGTTGTCAACTTCCACTAAGTTCACCAGCGAGAGAGAGCAGAGGGTTCAGGTGCAATTAAGTTTCCACAAGTTATGTAAAAGCAATGGCTAAGTACTGAAGGGAGACCAAAATTGGTGATCTCACTGAAGAAAGGGCAGGCAAAACACGATCATTATATATCCCGCCTGGAAGCAGCTGCCTGGCGACCAGCACGCGCATCCCGGCGGCCAACTGGGACACAACTGCAGCAGAGAGGGGAGCTGAGGATTTTAAGGACATCAGTCCACAGGAATCCAGGCTTTGTTAGTAACACTGCTCAGAGAACTTCCTTTCTGAACGTCACAAAACAATTCGTCTTTTGTGCAAAAGCTCCGAATAATATAACCATCAGGATTCCAGGCATTTTACATCCCATTCTGAGAGCTTCTCAGTCATGTGTGCTTCCAACTGCCTGGTCCTCATCAGCTCCAGCAAGCTAAAAGTGGGGAACAGGCAGGAATTTCTTTGTATAAACCCAATAACTGATGGAACAACAACTACCAGTAGGTTGCATTTTCATTTACAGTAATGGGTTCACAGCCATGCAACTCACACCAGCTGGTGACCCAATACTTCAATACTGTACAAATCTTAATAAATGACACTTGGAAAACATCAAGTCTTTGGATGAGTATTTGTTGCTCAATATTATGTTTCAGAAATTGAATTAGTCACTGAAACAGACGCGTATCAAAGCCGGCATTTCCCTGAAGTTTAAAATGTCAGTAACAGATAGACTGACTTAGGTCTCATACGTTAACTTAAAGAACTGTAAAACTTACACACTCGGAGTGGAGTCTTTCTATTTTCCCACCAGTACATTGTCTTGGCACAGGTCTGGCTACATTCAAGACAATAATAGTGCACTTAAATCAACATCAGGTGTCTTAGAAAAACTTCCTGACTTCAGATTTATTGGGATGACAGAAATTGCCTCTCTTCTGTGCAGAAAAACTTTGACTCACATCACAGCTGAGGTCCTTACACTCACTGCAGTTTTCCTACTGCAATCTCACTGTTTTCAGGACCAGAAGCAAAGACTGCAATATAAAATTCTCTCCACCAAATTACGTGAATTATCTACCAAAACATGCATCCTCAAAGGAAGGTTACCAAGTGTAAAACCTCATAAAAAACATTAGCTACAGTCCATGACAGTCACGACAGAGCAGCAGCCTTGGAAAATGGAACTATTAATTTTTGAAAATCACTCTTGAATTTTGCACCTGTACATAACAGACCTCACTGGAGGCATTTAGGTAGTGTAGTAAGAAGCAAGAAAGTTTAGAAAAGAACCTCACTTCTTTTAGTCTTAATTAGATGCAAAAAGGTATCTAAATTCGGTTCCAGGCATTAATGACAATTTCAAAATACAATCAAGTAGAGGTGAGCAGGTGTTCTGCATCTTAAGACATAAACTCAGTGTTACCAGCCCTTCAAACATTATTCTCGTCTATCTATGACCAGAATTTAACAATTCTTTATACATAATGTTCTTATTCAGATTCTGAAACTTGTAAAACTAGAAGTACTATCTAGGCTTGCCCTTTTCAAATCATACCGTTTGACAATGAAATTAAAATAGTTTTTACTAGCTAAGTACAAATGGTGTTGAAACTTAGACTGTTTGGTTTGTAAATTGCAGACTACTTCTAGAAAATATCAGCTTTTCCAATTATTTACTAAACCAAAAAGCACTATAAACAATCTAAACTTTCAGCCTAAACTATCCAGTGCTGCCCCTTTAACACTGTTGTTTAGCAGTGCTCCACAGTTTGACATCAGTTGATAATCCTAAATATAGCTCTGCCTTAAGTCCCCCCCACAGTTCACAACCCAGACAAAGCCAGCTCCATGACTCACAGCCTGACACAGGCCAAACAACCCTCACAACACTTCTGCAATTTCATCTGAGGCACGAAACAACATCAAAATTTCAGGAAAATATTTAGAAAATAAGTCATTAAAACACAGCCTTTGTTAACAGTCTCTTGACTTTTTAACCTTCCCGTTTGTTAACACAGGATTGTGATTCTCTGTGAATCACGTTCCCTCAGTGGGTTTATGTGCAAAAACGACTCCAAATTGGTCTTCCCCACTCAGACTCCCGTGCCCTCAGTGCAACCCCTCACTGCTTTTTCTGAACTCCTTGAAGAAGCTTTGGTAACAGCAGACAATGGAAGCAAGGCAGAAACATGCAAAGGAATAAATGAAGACTTCTGTGGCTAGTTCAAATGTAGAAGTAGGGGCATTTCACAGCCACAGCTGGTATTTATTGCAAGGATGCTGTGTATTACAGGCACCAGGGCTACTACACAGTAAGAGGAACACTTCTCCAAACCAGGTGTGAAAGCAGGTATCCTGCTCCTCTCCCCTTACAGAGGCCTGGCTCCCATCAGGAAGTGCTCCAGCAGGAATTTAGAACACATTCAAGTAAATTGCCCTCACGGATTAGTGGTTTTGCATAAACAATGCCAGTTAAAAGAACAGTTTTGTTTGCTTAGGCTGTGGTTAACTAAAATATTCTCATACAGTCTTGCTTTATTGACATGGGATAACTAAGATAATACAAATTAAAAGCAGTGGTAGAACAACAGATAGAAACACAGAGAGGAAGGTGGAATAGAAAGGGAAAACAAGAGGTTAACACTAAGATTCGGGCTGGGGAGCTTAGGGGGGAAAAGGGTCAATTTCAGAGCCATGTTAACACTCCAAAAACAGCTGAGGGAGGTCCAGCCTAATTTCTACAGTCCAGCTATTACTCTGAGCAGAAGGCAATTAGTGTAGCCATGAAAGTTAAAGAAACATTCAGAAAGGAGCTCTTTTTCATATAAAACAGTAGCTTTTTTCAGGATAAAGAAAGTGTCAAAAAAAAAAAGAAGCTGAACAAGACGTTTTCACGGCAGTGGCTTTACTTAACACTACACTGCCTCTGAAACCTGTAAATTTCCAAGTTGAGCTAATAAGTAGGAACCATGCTGATTGCAGATTTTTGGCTCTCAGACTACTCGGTGAGATTAATTTAATTTAGAGTCAAAACATTTGTAGATTTTCTGCATGAAGAAACGTACAATAAAAAACCATAATCCAAAGTTTTCACTACACTGACAGTACTGTGCATCCATAGGAGACCTTCACCCAAAATTGAAATAGCAGCACTTTTTGTACTTTATGAAAAACAGTGCCCTCTGGCTTCACATTAAATGGGAGTAAGAAAACAGTTTAAGGATAAAACAAGTTAACTAGTTCCTACAGCCAGTTCTTGTAAAGAAACATGGAAAATCACATGACAACTCTATAACTACCCTAGTTTGTCAGGGAATCATTATAACTCAAATAGCCTGAATATTGAGATATTTGATACATAAATTAAAATATAATCCTTATCAGACAGTTGTATGTATGTTTCAAGAAACTGAAACTCAGTAAAAAACAGAAAACCACTGAATTTGTTCTTTAGAACTTTTTTGTTCACAGGATACTAGTTTAAAGTATAAAGACAGGAAAAAGTCTTATTCAATCAAATCCACAAAGGTGTTTGAATTTTGCAGAACCTTAGATAAGATATTATACAGAAACAGAGAAGATCAGATATTAAAGAGAATTCTAAATTTTTTATTGCTAAAAAACACATATACAGAGAGAATTTCCTGGTGTACTAAAGCTGAAAAAGGAAATATTTAAAAGAAAATGCTCAGAAGTGAAAAACTATGCAAAAGTAAGATGTAACTAACAAAGCCTATGCTGCCTAGAAAAACCATGTTTATTTACCCACCACTTCAGGGCACAGAGAGGATAATATTTTGAGACAATTAACTAATTTCTAGATCCAAGTTTCTCGTCTCCTGCCCTAAGTGTTACACATGGTGTATTTCAGCAGTGATAAACACCAAGAATGAGAATATTTTCTATCATGAATACAATTATTTGAGTTACTTAGGTTGTGTTGAGAAAAGCACAGTGTCCTGTATGAGACTGCAAAGGATAAAGAAGCAGGACTGTATTTGAGGCCCCGTGAGAGAGAAGCTGTGCTAGCAACAGAGGTGCACACATGTGAAATACATCTCTATGATAAACCATTATTATCCACATGGATAACTTCATGATTTAAAGTCAGTTTTTAAACCCTTCTGTGTCTTTGTAATTGCACACTTGAGTAGAAGTCCAGCCTAAATGACACCTATGAGGCAGTATTCCAGGTATTGCCTAGATTAGTTACCTGCTCCCAAATATACTGTGACTTGATACTGACAAACGTCTACATTTCACAACTACATTTTAGTACATTTAGTAAATTGACTACCTTATGCAAAGAAGCTGCATTAATTCATCTGATAGAAATTGAACTTTATCTGCCAAAAAGAGATAAAGGAATAGCCAGATGATTATAAGTACACGCATCTTTTCAAAGATGTCAGGATTTGTACAAGACTGATTCTTGTACCACATCAGAGCAGCAAGAGAGATGTATCTTCCATAAATAACACTGCAGAGCCCCAAATCCTTTTAGAATAGAACTTCTTTCCTGCATGGGTAATTGGACACATTCCTAAACAGATTTGATTTATGGTGTCTTTTTCATGTTTGAATGACTATACATGAATTTACATGCAGAAAGGCATGTATTTTCAAACTCATTTGTGCTTAAAGCAATTATTTTGCACCTATTTCTGAAATGACACTGAATGCTCTCAGTTTGAATTTCAGAAAATCCATCGTCACATTAAATAAAGGAAATCTTCCTTCACAACAGGTTTCTCAAAGTTTCAGTTCTACAGCAACAACTTCTGCAAAGGCAATTCTTTAGCATATTTAATTCAGAAAGAAGAAAAGCCTAATGCCATTTTGTACAGGGGGATAAAAGGTTCAATTATATAGTCTAAATACAGGGCCTTGTTAAATCAGATAATTTACACCTCTCTTAAAAACTGAGTCCCAAACACTAACTCCTCAAGTGAGGCCTGTTTGCTGAACCTCTTGAACATTTACTCTAATGCCCTGATGTTCCAAACTGATGTTTCCTACTCTTGATAAAGCATTTCACAACTGCACTTACAGGCAGGATTTTCTTAGAAAGGGAAAGCTATTAACTTTGAGTACAAAACTGAAGTCACTGTGGTTCCCCTATTATAGATCCTCATTTAGTAAAGGACACAAAAGTCTCTTTAGAGATTTTCCACCAATCAAGGCAAGTTAGATGGTTTCCCTTAGAACCACATCAGAGGAAAGGAAAGAGCAAACAGCTACACTACAAGCACCTACTAAAAAATGCTAAAATATCCTCTAGTTTTAAAGAGGATACTGGCTTTAAAAAAATACAACACACCAAACAAAAACAGCATGCTCCAAGCCATTTTTATAAGCAGACTGAGGGGTATAGCATTCAGGCTCTTCAAATGAACACATGAGGTCATTTCCCCAAATGATCACTGAGATATCTCCGTGTGCTGTCAAAAATCCAAAATGCAACACTGCAGATGTGAGCTCAGTAAATAATCTCAAAACTTCATCTTAAGATTTCTCTTACCATTTTACACTGATGGTACTAACTACTTTAACTTCTTCTATTCATACAGTATTGGAGAAGAGGTTCATTAGCCAAGTAATAAATATGGCTATTTCTGTAGATAACTGCTCTCACTTTATTTTTACATGCACATTCATAGAGGGAGAGACTGAAAATAGTACACTGATGCTGACTTAAAGACAGTAAGTGTGAAATACTGGGGGAAATCCCTGTCTTTTCACTTTAAAGAGACTTGCAAAATTACACCCATCCAACCACTCATAGGAGATTTGGAGATTTTGGAGATAAGCCAGGTAGTATCTATGACCTAAACCCAGTTAGCTACTTAAAGGCTGAGTAACCTGCCTAGGGGCAGTGACTACAGAAGTCAATTGTCCACTCTGACACAAGAGGAGTCAGGCCCCTCTAACACTGGCCCTGAATTCTGAACAATGAATAGCAGTGTGATAACAGGCATTGGACAAATTTGAAGTCTCAAGACCAAGAAACACCTTGCAACAAACACTTGGGTGATAAACAGACAACTGTCTGCACCTCAGACCCTGTGCCTGCTCTATTTCTAGATCTTTATATAAAGTAGCTGCAGAGCATGTGCCTGCTGCTGTGCTCTGAGCTCCTTCAAGCAGCAGTGGTATGAAATTGTCTTGATTCTTGTTAGTCCCACTGCTGCCCACAGGCACACAAGCAGCAACAACCAACACCAACAAGTCTGGGCAGTTTTCCTTCTGGTATCATTTGGGAAACCTCAAGCATCAGCAAGTAGCTGTCTGCAGACAAACCCCAAAAAATCAGGAGTGCTTGCCTCGCATTCGGGAAATTATACAGAAATCTAATTTCCATTCACACAAAAGCTCAGTTTTTGCAGATTATAAAAACTAAAAGTTGTTATAAAACAACACAGAATGCTTCATTGCATAGTCCCCTCTCCTCAAAAACTTAATCATTTGCCTTTTTTTGACATTACAATCCAGCAGGGGTCAAAAGCAAATTTACAGCCATTGTTGGGTAGATGAATGTATTATGACTTGATCTTAAATAGTGTTATACACTTCAAATTTTAAAATATGATTTAAAAACCCCTTGTATTTTAGTGGCAAGACTAAACACATTTGTAAGATCTCATATCAACTCCTGAAAATTAAAGCAGAGAACATTCCAGAAGCACTAGAGAATTTAGAAGTGTTTTTCTTCAGAAAGGATTACTACACTTATGATTTCCTTTTATAGTCTTAATAAGCTTCAGTCAGAAAAACAGAAAAAATAAAGATAGTCAAAAAGCAATTTAAATTCTTAAAAAAAAACCCTCAACCAAAAAGGGTTGAAAACCCACCGAAAATCCACAAAACAAAAAGGGCTTTATAAGGAAACTATTAACCATTTAAAATATCCTTCAAAAAGTTTAGCTGAGTTAATAAAGACACATGTCAGTGCTACAACTCTGACCTAAGACATGGCAATTTTTTTTCCTCTCAAGTGATATCTTGATATTGATTTGAAAACAAGGTAAGGAATCACTTATTTCTTTTGCAATAAAGTTTGCCAAGTCAAACCCCCCAAAATAAACCACATGAAATGGTAAGGCAAACAGGGCAAAAGAAATTGAGCAGATGATCAGCAAAATACACTTCTAATTTCATTTGGTGCTAGATCATTAGCTGTGCACTATGTCATGTTATGTTGCCCCCTAAGCAATAGAAATTTCTCAGCCTGCCTTGCTAGAAGCACATACAGCAAGGAGCAGGGAGTGCAAAGGGACTAAATCCACTATGGCAAAAATAGAGTTAAAGAAAATGGTTTCAGTTTCCAGCCCTGAAAGAGGCCAAACGACAGATTAACTATTATGTCTTTAGCTCAAAGCAACAACTTAAACATATTCAATTTTTTCAACAATTTAACTATTAATAAAACACTAGCTGGGTAGGAAAATAATATAAATACTATGGTGTCAGGTAAATGCAGCAGTCCATGGAGATTAAATGTCATTCGACAACAAAATCCATTCAATTATATACCTTTTCCTCAACAGTGCTGGATTACTAAAAACAAGTTAAAAAGGCTATCCTCAACCTTAAAAGGCTATTTTATAGATGCTATAAGATGGCAGTTAGAGATAAAAATTGTAACTATTCCAAAACTGAAGACAAAGGTTTGAGTTTTCTTTGTTTCATTCAGTATTTTGGGCTAGTTTCAGTAATATTCTGGAGGAAGACTGCCCTCCTGCGTTCACCAGCCACAGCAGACTGGGATGAGACAGCCCCTGCAGCTGGAATCTGAGTAAACTGGCCATTTTATTTATTTTATTTTTTTTTTTTTAATAATCACATTACTGATTCAGAGAGTGAAATTAGCCCACCAAATGTTTGCACAGAAATGCAAGGCTGGTGAACAGCAGGCCTGTTCCTAGTGCTCTCACAGAAGATGGTAATGCCTGCTAGTTGGCATCAAGCCTAGAAAGCCATTCTGGGCCTTTAAAATGGCATTGCTGCTTGCAGCTGCTCTTTGCTCTTAACAGAGGCTGCTTATTAAAAGCTCCTAAATTGTTCAATGAAGTCCTAAAGGAATAAAATGCTTGTTAGACACCTTGTAATGAGGTTAGCTGTACTCCTTCACACCAGCTCATCATGCTACTGCAGTTCTATGGCACCTATCTTCAGAAAGGTACCAAAAAATCCAGAGGTATGAATCCATCATCACCCACATTTCCTGCATCTCATTGTTCCCGTGTCAAGAATCCTGAAAGTGCTTTATAAATAATTAAAACATGAAAGAACACTGTATGGGAAAACTAGCATTTTAGAAATGGAAACACCAAGGTACACAACAGTATGTCATGTAGGAAGTCTGACAGTGAGCTGGCAACAGGAGGGACTTTCAGATTCCTGCTTTTAACAATGTGATTTGGTACGTTAAAAAAAACAAAATGCTAATTTGGTAGAACACTTGAAATTCACATAGCTAACTGCATTTGAAAATGTTCAGGAAATCATCTAGCCTCCTATGAGCCCTACACTAAAAGCACTACAAGTCTAGTTGCAAGGGAAAAGCTTTGCTTTTAACAGTATTCAACAAGACACAAAAAGCACTTCAATAGTTGTATAGGCAGCTCTAAGAAAAATCTAGGTTTTGTACACTAGCAAACACAAGTCCATTGTTTTGGTACTTGTGGATAAAAAGCAGCACACAGATCAATAATTCTAAACTCGTGTGTGTGTGTGTGTGTGTGTGTGTGTGTGCATGCACAACATGCCTTGAGACAAATTTTATTCCAATTAACAAAAATGTATCACTGAATGATCCTTCAATTATTCATTCAGGACAAACATGAAACTGAGCCAATTTTTAAAAAATCCCACACGATCATTCACTTACACAAGTACCTAAACTAGTGTTTTCAGAAATGTATGCTGTTTTTTGCATCAGCACTTGTTTACACTATTTAGAAATGGTAATCAATATCCAGTGTGGGAATCCTAAACCCTTCATCTGTGCATGGGTATGACCACAAAACAAACACTACCGCTTTTCCTCATACTTTTTTACACTACCTCCAACTACCCCTTTTTTACAGAGAACAAAAAAAGGCATTTTGTTTTCAATTACAGGACAGCAACAAGAAAAAAAAAAGGGGGGGGAGGGAGAAAAAAGGAAGCTATTATTCTGTGCATCTGGAGGGCATGCACTTGTTAAATCTTTACTTATGAGCCCAGATTACTTTTTCCTCACATATTGCCTCATGTTTATTCCTTTGTCACTTCGGGGATCACTCAGTTCTTTTTATAGTCCTCAACCACAAGAATTTCCCAACAATTGTTACAAAGTGATGCTTTTCCTGTAATTGTATTTTTTCTTTGACTGGTTCAAGCAAATAAATAAAGTAAATAAATAAATAAATGTATTTATATACATAAAGGGAGAGATTCTTGCATGGGAACAAGCAAATCAACCATCCCATCTTCTTGCATTCTCCATAATTCAGACTTAATAGTTCAAAACACTAACTGGTGTGAGACGGTTTTAATTCAGACTGAATATTCTTAACATAGAAACAGAATTAAAATCATTTAAAACTTGCATACAATCATCTCCTTTGTGGAGCTTTCAACACTGTTTCAATTTAAGTTATTGTTTTGCCTCCTTGAAAACAAGCAACATCTTTTTCTTTCACGGAAAGACCTAGTAAGTGCTGCTTCCCCACAACTTTCATTAACAAAAAAAAAAATTTAAAGAAAAATTGTTTATGTTAGTGTTAATTGTTCTGTTCGTGTACTTGCATTATCAGTCTCTACAGCTTGTTAAACAATACTTAACACTACTTAGCAAACAGGTCTTACAAACAACATCCAAACTAAATCAATTAACGTATTCTAACTGAAGCATTTCTAATTTTCCTTATTTGAAGAGAAACCAAGCAGTAGTAAGAAGAGCAGTAGTAAGAATAATCAAATTAAAGACCAATGGATTTCACACCACAGCCAGGGCTCACCTCCTGTCAAATATACCACCTCTGGATGGCAGGAACCTCCAGTGCCACTGATACTCCCAAGGGAAGTGTCCCAGCAAGAACCTAAGCTGCTATAACACTCACCAAACTAAAGAAGCTAAAGCACCTGGAGAGCCAGATGATTGTCTACATCAAGAGCTCCTTTCTCTGTTATATTTTTGCTGTAGGAAAGAAGAACAAGCTTTTAAGGAGCATGGGTTAGAGCAGATCGCTATCTGCACAGATGATATTATGGAAACTAAGGGAAGTGTTAATTTTAGCATCACTAGGAACATACATCACTCAAGCAGGCTTTGGAATATAACATTTATGTACCATTTCTGTCCCAAAAGTTCCAGAAGGACAGTATTGTCCAAACAGCACATATTGTGTCCAAGGTCTATAATACTGGACTTTCCAATAGGTATTCAGGCAGTTTTCTAAAAAGGGAGAACTGAGATGTCTTGGAATCAAAAATCTATTATTTTGAGATAGGGATTTGGATGGCACACATAATTGTCACATTTAATGTCTGCAAGTCCAGAGTACTCCTATACTTGGAATTTCAGCACGGTTCTGGTACACCAAGTTAGAATTTACAGAGCAGAACACTGTTTCTGTTAAGGTAACAAGGCCTCAGCCCAAGTGCAGCTGGTGCAGAAGCTGAAGTCAGGACGGAGTGCACAGAGACAGCCAGCACTGCAATCAGGACATGCAGGGGGACCATTGGCAAGAGCAGGATCTCACTCTCAGAACTCTCAGAGCTGGTGCCCACAGGGAGGTTCAAATTCAGCAGCTGCACGCCCTGGAAAGGCATGGGATATGAGAGAGGAAAAGAAGCCATTCCTGAAACAGTGCACCAAGGCACATGATTGATTTTTGGACCAGTACTTCAACGTTTTTCCCAATTAAGCCTGAAGATACCTTCATGGCCCATTCCAGTGACTATCATGTTTTTCATTCAGCAGTTTCAACTCAATACAAGTGCCATCTGGAACCCGAGGGCACATGCCTGATCTAGGATAACCTTATCTGCTGCTCCAGTAACTAGATTCTCCTCCTGCAAGGTCTCTGTTCATTCAAAGGAGCACAAAGCACACCCTTGCAGTGCCAGTTAAAAAGTAAAATATCCTGTCTGCTGGCACAGGACATTTCACAGAGGTGCTGGTGGGGAAAAAGGTGACAAATAAAAGGATCAAAAGTAAGAGAGTACTCTTCTCAGAGGGCACTTTGTTCACATATTCCTTTTTAGTTCTCAGAGAAAACAACAGTCCTTCCAAATTACAGATTCTGCAAACTGGGTGTATTTGCCTAAGACAAGGATTTTATTATTTTCATAGAAGTGTTTGACAATTTAAAAAAGAAGATTTATAACAAAGACTTTATTACCCTTGGTACCCAAGAAGTTTTTGTTTTCAATCATATTTCAGTTCCTACTCAAGGCCTACAAAAATGCACAGTAGTCACAAGTTTGCAAAGAAAAATTCTGAATTAGAAACAGCTACATGGAAGGGGCTCTATTTTGTATTTGACATATTACTTGAAAAATACATATTCCTTAAAGCCTTTTGACAAAACAGTCCAGCTGCAAACTTACAACACAAATTAACTAATGCAAAACATTTTGTCTCTTCCAACTTCCAGGAACTCAAAATAATCCCAGAAAATAACTTCCCAAAGTTTCCAGAATGGCTACACATATTACACAAGGACAGAGTATCTCTTTGCAGCTTGATGTTCTTGACTTCTGTTCCTCCCAGCTCTGCAGCTCAAACGCACTATGCTTCACTGCCCTTTCTGCTTGGGGTGTTTTGCAATCTCAGATTTTCAGCAATTAAAAGGAGAGAAGTATTTTAAGGAAATATTAATTGAGCAGAAGGAATAAGGGATTAAATCTTCCCATCTTCAGTAAAACAACCTTTGTATCAAGCTTTATCTTTGGTCAATAAACCTTTGCATAAGCCAACATAAAGGATAAAAAGGCCACTCACTTGAACCAAGCAGATCCTCCCTTGTAAAAAACCAACATATAAATAATAACAAAAAACCCCAAACCCTCATGAAAAAAATGTGAAAAAAATCTGTATCATGAGTCTTAAAGTGGAAATAGGCATGATTAACTGTGTATTCCTTATGGCAATAAGTTAATTATACAGAGTGAAACCACAGAGCTTTCAGAAAAGCTTCCTTAATTTACTGGATAATCCACATGCAATTTCCTTATATGGCTGGAGAGAAATCACTGCTGTGTGCATTAAAGCTGGAAGACAAATGGCCTTACAAACAGAAATCACCGTTGCTAACTGGAATAATCAAAGTCTTGCATCACCATTGTTACACATTCCTTTCACATAAATGCATTGCATTTTCTTCTGAGTGTGATAAATCATCATCAAATCATTACACAACTTATTGAATTTATGTAAATTAACAGTGCAGCCTTACAGGGAAATGGGAGAAACAAAGGAAAGGCATTTAGGATTTTTAGTCTAAAAGAAAAAACCAAAACCTTTAAAATTACATTAGATGTAAAAACCCAACATACAGACTTGAGTCTATATGCTTCAGGTAGAAATGAAGACTTGCTTTGTGTGATCACTTTACAAGGATGTGATGATACAAGATGAAATACCAAACATAGTCTGGCTAAGATTGACTGTGAATTCTGATCTTTAAATTCTAAATATGACCATTTAGAACTTTTATTACTCAAGTAATCTGCTTTTCTTTATGGAAAAGTTAGACCCCCACTGAAGAGCAACTTTCAGTACTAGACTACCAACAAATTCTGGTAGAATTTAAAGGTTACAAAAACCTTTCTTAAAACTTGGTCCAACTCTTAACACTAAAGACATAACAAAATCATCACGATATATTTTTTCTCTGCTGGAGGCAGCACCAGGAGTATTTACTGTATGCAATTGAAAGACCACATCCTTTCATTTTTACTGCAAAGTGTTTTGGGATAGGTTTCTCTATTTTTTCCCAACTCTTAATCACTTTTTGAAGTAAACAGACCACCTATTTTCACACATTCGCACAGTTATACACACACACTCAGACACACTCACCATTTTCATACTGCAAATGGTCAACTACAATCAGACTCAGTAAGATATAATTCAGAATTTTTAAAATCTCAAGCTTCCAAACAAAAGTAATTGAGCAGCTTATGTTCTGAACGCTACGCCCATGGTAAAACAGACAAAGCATGGTTTACTGCCTAAATTTAACAATTTCAACCCTTACAGAGTACACCTATTTTTCATTTACTATGTATATACACCATAAATTTCTAAAAATCAGGCAGTACTCATTCTAAAGCAAAGCAACTCAGAATCTGGCACAAAAGAGCATAACTCAATGATTAGGTTGACTTTTACAACTTTGTCCATGGAGAAAGTGAAAAAATTGCCACAGCCATAAAAGAAGTAATTTTTAGCACAAGGGTTCAAACAGACCCATAAATAAAACTACACTCACCCACATCACTAGAAAAGTCACATTAAAGAATTTCCACTGTTGAGAAAATATTATATATAATCCTTGCAATCTAAAAAATATGAGACTTTACTACTGCCTTTGGCAATTCCTGGCAGCAATGCTTACCTGGCAATCATCCAACCTGCAGATAACAGGCTAATGTAATCCCTACTTTTCTCCTATTCAAAGTGTACAGAAATCCCATTTTAATTAGACTGCCTTCCTTTCATGCACATACAACATGCTTAAAAATATTCATGGATTTAAGTTTTCTTACTTTTTAATCACATCAAACCAATTTCAGTGTGCTTTGGACGACATAGGGATTCAGGGTCTAGAAAATTAAATCATAGTTCTTACCCAGGACATTTCCTGCAGGTACTTCCTCAAGATCTTCAAGCTCTCTTCCCATAAGTAAGTAGAGGTTCTCCAAAGTGCAGCATGTCATATGAGGGACTGCTGGCAGATCATCTGTGGCAGAGCACTGGGATGACAGCTACAAAGAGCACAAAACCAGCATTTGGCTATCTTTCACTTAGCTCTGATAAAAACTTCTTCCACAAAACCTCCCTGCATTCCAAAGTGAAAAAATATAATCTAAAGCATTTTCATCTCAAACCTTAGATGTTAGAAACCAACATACACTCCCAAAAATCCAGACTAAAGGCAAACACGTGAATGTTACCAAGAAAATAAAAAAAATAATGCTTTCTTTGGCAAATTTTAGGTGTGTACTACTTCTACCTCCCTTTTCATTATCACTGAAAAAACAAATGTTTTGAAGGAATTCAAAAGTAATGAACTTCTTTGGTCAGAATCTCAAAACATTTAACACCAGTTTTTCCCAATACTACTGTGCACTTTCTGTTCCCTAAAAGAATTGCTTTTTCCTTCACTTTTTTTTTTTTTAAAAATAAAATATACACATACTGGATTTATGGTTAGCTAATACAGCACTGTACTTAAAATTATTTTGGAAATGTTATGTTTGTAATGAATTTACAGAGTAACTCACAAGGAGTAAGTTATGTCATCAATGTTTGAAAATAATTCCAAGTTATTGCAACAGTTCACAGTCACCTCTTACCTTATGCAAAGACTCAGCAGGATCATATTTTGGTCCTAAAACAAAGATTTTTTGCCCTCTTTTCACCACACCACTGAACACTCTGGCAAAAGCAATGAAATACTCCTTGTTGTCTGCTTCTTGTTTCACTGCCTTTGAGGTCATGCTGTCTTCTTGACCAGTGAGCTGTTGCTCTTCACCTAACCGGTCAAAAAAAATACATTAAGCATAAAAACACTTTCTGTCTCATCATCTGGAGGGAAAAAAAAAGATATTATACTGTCCCATGTGGCAAATCACAGAATTATTCCAGTTAAAACAGACCTTTAAGATCCTGAAGCCCAACCCAGCACTGCCAAGTCCACCACAAACCCATGCTCTTTAGTGTAACACGTTTTAAATATCCCCACGGACAGTGACTCAATGACTTCCCTGGGCAGCCCCTTCTAATGCTTTATAATTCTGGTCAAGAAATTTTTCTTCTAAACCTTCCCTGGCACAACCTGAGGACATTTCCTCTTGTCCTACCACTTGTTACTTGGGAGAAAAGACCAACCCCCACAACTGTTACCCATAATCCAGTCCTGTTGTTCACACCCTGTTTTTGTATCAATTTTGGCTGTTTGGCATTGAAAGTCACTCAGCTTTTAGCAGGGCATGTCCCTGAAGCATCATCTCCCTTCAGTGACTCCAAGTACTGAGATGAAGCACATTCTCAGGCCAAGGAAGATCAATCTATGGCACTATTTCACCATTTATGAACTGTTACCTTTCTCTCAAATCCCCTCTCTTTGCTGAACTCCTTGTTCAGTTCCATGTATTGCACTTTGGAGTGGCATGGGGATGATTCACAATGTGGACCTGTAAGGTGCCCCTTGGCAACACCAACACACTACTATTAAACATTTCCTAAAAAACAGGTATTAAGGTAGCACACACCTTTGGTATCACCAGCATGCCCAGATACTTCAGGTGAGTTTTCACTTGGGGGCTTTTCTGACAGCTCCTTCCCTTGACTTGCTGCCAATTTTTCTGCATGCCTTCGTTTGGCAAGTTCGCGCCGATGAGCAATTTCTTCTGGAGTTAATGGCCTACATTGTATTTTAAACCATCAGTATTTGGTAATGTCATTTATTTAAAAATAAATTAAATAACAGTAATCAGAATACTATATTTGACATAAGTAAAAACTCATGCAGAATGCCTTTTGTCCCCCAATACTATAATTTTAAGTCAGCTAAAATTAGCAAACTCTTCCTCTACCATATTTAGACTTCCATTTTTCTTCCAAATACATAGAGATCAAATTCTGTACTTGTGTTATCTTTATTACTTTAAGGAATTCTTTACAGCAAGTGCTCAAATGCAGGGAAAAGTCTTTGCTTGTTAAAGCTCCCTTTCATACAGTGAATAAGCCCATTAAGGCAGAAGATTTAAAACTGACAACAACAACAGAAAATAATTTTAATAGTCTGATGCATCCATCTACTCACTGGTACACCCTGCCTTAAAGCAAAGCGCTTCAAAGTATGATTCAGAGCAATAAATTATAAAAGATAAAGAATATTATCAACATTCTTATGTAAGGCAATAAAAAGACGCTTGTTTGTCAATGCAAGCATTTTGAACAGCAAAGTGATGTTCATTACACATACATGAAATCTTTCAGCATTGCCCAAAACTTTCCATTTCATTATTAAATCTGGCCCTAAATAAAAATACACTATATGCTGTTATCTTCTAATTTAATGATTTTAAAGATAGAAAATAAATTCAGATACTAGTCATCTTCTCTTTGCAATTATTACTGCTTCCATCAATTTCCCATGTAAATAAGGGGAACCTAATCATTACAGATACTTCAATGAATAATCTATTCTGTGTACTAATTTCAGGATCAACAAATTCCCAAGTAATGTGCTGTTATGTGCCTACACTAAAAATAATCTTTAGTGCTGTAACTTAAAAGCAGAAGAAATAATTAAGTTATGTAGACATATTTTTTTAAGGGAACCAGAATGCTTTCAATGTTGGCTTTGTCTTTTTTTTTCTTTTTTTTTGCACTGGGAGCTATGGACATATATACTGCTTTCCAGCATTAATAAATTTCCAAAATAATAACCAATGTATTTTTTATATTATATTAGTATTCTTAATGAAATTCTAACTCCAGAGAAGGAAGGGAAGTCTTTCTATCATAAAACAGGCATTTCTACAACACATCTGGACAAAGTAATCACCAAGTCTTAGACCTTGACTTCAGCTGAAGAAGGTGAACAAAATCCCACAGCCAAACTTCACCTACTGGATTTGTCCTGCATTTGCTCACATGATGGATACAAAACCAACAGTCCTTAGTGTAACCATGGTTTGGGATTTTTTCAATCAACTGCATCAAGCACACAGCATTAAAACAAGAAGTGCCTCATTAGTAGTTTTAGCTTAAGTAGCCTTGGACAAGTCACTTCCCCTCTTCAACCTCCACACTTACAAACACAGGTCAAGATTTCCTGAACAGCAACAGCAGTAATGAATGATAAGAGGAAGAAAACCACAGGAAGCACTACAGCAGTAGAGTCATTTTTGTTTACAGAACCACCATATGAATATGATCTCTACTTAAAAAAAAAGCACAAAAAAATGGACTCACTTTGCCTTATCATCTATTGCACACTTTGAAATAGGGAAAAACCCTGTTAATCACAGGTCAAAGGTTTTATGTGCAGTCAGAAGAAGAGTTACTGGACACCTACTCTGCTCTTAACTGGATTAATTAGGAGCAGGAAGTCTTGAACAGATTACATGGCTGAGACCAACTCACTGCCAGTAAGATTTTTATTTATATCGTAATCAAGATGGTTTTCTGCATATAACACCTTCTGCAGAGACTTAATTGAAAAAAATGAGACACTTCATTAATCAAAATTCTTCACAGAACTTGAAGAGATTACTTGGAACAGTTGCTCATCTTGAACCCAAATGTTCAATTTAAAAGAGTAAGAAAACTATACATAAGTTAAAAATCTCTCTAAAAATTACCTAAGAGAGGCCCCCAGGATAAAATGTCAGAATTTGAAGCACAGACTTTTAGAACTCAGAATCTGGGACAGACACATTGCATGTTATAGAAAAGGAGAATGCAAGACAAAATCACCACTTCAAACTTCTTAGCAACTTAGTTTTTTTAAAAAAAGGAAAAACTGTCCCTTAAACAGTCAGGACAGAATTAAGAATATGTATCTCTAAAATTTCAAATACTGTGGTATTTCTGCTTGGCCTGTTTATTTCATCGCTATAGAGAGTGAGGCTTAACAATACAAAATGCAAAGCAGATGGTGGAGAAGAAAACTTTATGATTTTTTTTTTTCCTGAAGGCAGCTGTTCAAAGTTATTTAAAGGTTTGGAATGTCAGAAAAATTTCTAGAGGAGATAGATTGATAGGGAAAGTACAGATCAGACTGCCAAGGGTGTCATAAACACAGTCTATATATGATGGCATAGTATACATACAGGGACTATGTATGCATTCCAACACATCTGATTGTCCAAAAATATTTTTCATTTTTGTATATAATTCTGAGAGTAAAAGAAAAAAAAATTCTTTGCTTTTTTCCACTTTATATGGTGTTTCTCAAAGTATCAGTATATTTAGGTGTGTTTAGGGCTCTAAGCACAAATATTAAAGGGATCTTAAGACCCTGAATGCACTGGTGTAAGTTGCAATATATATAAACACACTTAATAATATTCTCATTTTGATAAAAAAGCAGATTGAGTGTAGGTGGGACTTGAAGCAGCAGGTACAACCTGGACTTTCATCCTGGTTTCTGTCACTATCAATTTCTATAAAATTCGTCACTCTCAGTACTATCATTAGAAACTACAAAAAGATAATGTTGTCAAATCCTTATAAAGAGTTGTAACACAATCAAGCAGAACACAGAACAAGATTAATGCACATAAGGCACTGGATCTGTAACAAAACCAGTTTCAAATTATACCCTGATTTATTCAATTTCTCCAGTTAGCAAAACCAATCAGAAATAAAATCAATTTTAAACAAAAGCTGCCCACACCAAAAGGCAGGCTGTTTCTCTTCTTCCCCCCTTCCCCTTTTTTGCTCCATTAGAAAAGAAAACCAGCCTCATAATATTGGCAGAAAAAAAATGGCAACATGCAGACATACAAAAACCAGCAAATAAAAATTCTGTAGCAGAGAGATTCCCTGAGTTCAGAGAAATGCTACAGCACCCAGACACTGGAACCTGGCACAAGTAATGGTGCTGGCACAGAAGGGTGACCACATCATTACCAACTCATCTTAAACTCAAACACGTGGTAAACAAATGCTATGGAAATAATAATATGGGAAAGGGTATAATGCACATGCTATTGACATTTGAGATTGCTGATTAAAGGCATTAGATTTCAGGTAATGTAAGCAAGCTCCTGCTGACTACATCTATGATTCCCACATTCCCCCAGGAGAATACATTTAGTTCAAACTGAATGACAACTAAACTTCCTCATGCAATCAATCCTCTGAACATGACAGCTTTTCTACTCTTTCACATTATCAAAGACAGACTCCAATCCAAAGCAGTTCAAAAATTCAGAGTGAATAATCAGAACAAAACTGCCAAAGATAAATTTGTCCTTGATTGTTGAAGTGTTATGTTTATGTTTTTAACCTCCAGACCATTTCAAAAAGGAAACACCACAGTCAAAACATCAACTGATTTCCAGAAGACTAATAGTACTGCCAACAAATGTCTGTGATGCATCTCTCATGCCATGAACAATGGTTTTCAAACTCTGAGAATGCTTTCTCTCCATATAGCTTTTTCCAGTTTAAACTGCATGAGCTCATGGACAGATGTTTGACGTCACAAGGTGTGGGTGGAGTAATTTCTGACATCTTTAAATCCATGTAATTTATAGAGAATCCTATTCATGACTCTGCTCTACTGAATTAAGTTCTAGTGAAATCACTGACTGGTGCTCTGCTCACCTGGCACTCAAAGAATCCTTGTCAAAGGACAGCTTGGTCAAGGTGCAGTTTACTACATTTCAGCACAGTGTATGTCCAGTGGTCTCCCTAATCCTTTACAAGCTCATTAATTTCTGGATTGAACTATTTAATGTCTAGGGAACAGTTCCCATTCACAAACTAATGCACATTTACTATCAGCTCTATTGCAATGAGACTGGTGTACCAGTAGAAATTCACAGTAGAAATAAATGTGCTAACACAAAAGGAACAACTGAAAATTATCCAAATCACAACATACATAAAGTTTCATACAAAAGTCTTAAAGAACTCTTTCAATAGGGAATACTCAACTGTTTGTATTACATTATATAGCAGTTATCATTCATTCTGAGACACATCATGAAAGAAGGTATCAATCCCAAGCTGTCACACACTGCCTGGAAAAACACTCCAGACTGATAGAGCAATCTCTGATTTATCTCACATGCTGAACGTGCAAAAAAGAAAAAAGAAACTTGAAGCAAAACTCTTCCACAGCATTACAAGTTTTACTCACTTAAGCTCACCATTACACAAACTATAATATGTCCAGAGATTCAAATTTCAATCATTACTCTGTATTTCTTTCTTGGATCAGTTGCCAAGGTCTTAGCCAGATTCAAATGTGTACTATTACTGAAATCTATCTCATGATAACCATAACAGGTGTTAATTTTTGAAAGGCATTTATTGTGTAACTGGATGCCAAATTCATATGCAAACCTGTAAATCTGACAGCCCATTCAGATGATACATGTGTTTCTCATTTCTAATGAACAAACTACAATTTAGAACAAACTGCTAATGAAAACAGATGATGGATTCTGATCACACTGAAGCCGCTGCAAGTCATATTGCCTTAAACACAGAAATTAATTTACTTGCAAGAAGACAGTAATTTCTTACAGACCTTGGAGCTTTATACAGGTTCTCATTTTGATCAATGTCATTTCAGCTGAAGATCTGGCAAAAATCACAGCATTTTTTTTCCCAATACACTTTTTATAAAAGATTAGAAATAAAACAACTGAAGCACACTACAGTCTGTTTGTTTAACACATGCTAACAAGATGTAGCACAAAACAATGAAACAACTATCACCGTAACTTCATGCAGAACTGTATGGGGAAGTGTCTATTTCAGGGTGACACATACGAAAAAAAACCAGTCGTGATTTCAAGCTGACTGAGGAGAAATACCAACCTTTCATATTATCTGGAGAAAAATAGTAGAGGTATTATCGGTTTTATACCCCCCAGGCAGTAATGAAGCATAATTTTAGTGCACTATTTTATCTGTTCAATAGACTTTTCTTTACTACTACTGGAAAGAAGAAATAGAATTTCTTCAGTACATTTTATTTATTTACATTATTCGGGATTGTAAGATGGACTTGAGGTAACATAAAGGGTTTGCTCCCTACTGCTCACATGGCATTACATGACTGTGAGATTTACACATAAAGCTTTACTAAGTAAGTAGATGATTTCATCATAACAAATATATGATATTCCGTTTATATTTTCTTAACATTTTATATTAAATACCCCTAGGAATTAGTCGGAAGCAACTGCAATTAACTACCAAATATTTCTCTTTTACGTTGGGTTATATAAAGACAGAATTCTGAATCTCAAGAAAAGCAATCTAGTACATTTATGTATGCTGTACCTGAATACCAGGCTTGGCTTTTTTTTCTAGACATACACTCAAGCATTCTATCTTAGACCAGGGTTCAATGTCACACACCAGTAGAAATGAGAGAAAGAGACAGCACATGCTGAATGAACACCTCATATTGCACACAGAAATACTTCAGAATAAATAACCACAGGCATCATCAAATAACCATTACATAAAGCAAGTGGAGGAGGGGCCCTAATCTTTTTGTCTTCTCTGCCCAACCAACAATTTACATTTGTGACTGACTTGGTGGGAATTAGCAAATAATTTCAGAAGCTCAAACAGAAGAAACTGGAAGACAAAACACTTGCAATTCTCATTTCTTTACAAAACCTGATAAAGACTAATGACATAGTGGTACCATACAAAAAAGTCAATTTTCAGATCTTTCCAAGGAAAGATAAATACAAGCTGACAACCTCCTTTAACTTGACAATGAACAATTTTCCCAGGTATTCTGCTATTTAAACAGTAAAAGAAAAATCATACCAGCTTTAGTATAGAATCTATGAATTTTAAAGTGACCTTCAAGGAGATATTAGTTGCCAACAGCAGTCTCAAAGGAGGTTGTTTTAATTAAAAATCCATCCTTTGTTATAATTTACTGTACACCCTGGACTTAGAAGAGCTTTTTGCTTTTCCCAACTTATGCTTAGTAAGTATTACAAGCAGATGGCAGAAATAAGGCAAACTATTAAAAATCACAAAGTCAGTTTGAATCCTCTAACAAAGTTATGAAGAGGTAACCTTACCCAATAGTACCTCACAAAAGGAAAAAAGATACCAGCACTGGAAGTAGAAGACGAGTCTTGCACAAAAAAAAATCTAGAGAAAACTCTTAGATTTTTTTCACAGGCTTAAAATCAGTCCCTCCCCACCCCTGAGGGACACAAATAACCTTAGGTCAGTCCAGCAGCCAAATATCAGGATACACAAGAGCACAGTTATGGCTCCCCAAAATTAACATGTAAGCAAAACACAAGATGGTTAATGTTCTTCAGTAGGAAAATGTGAAACAACTGGTAATAGACATAGTGTAGATATTCTCTGTTTTTCCCCATTTTCAGACATTCTTATGGAGCACCCTCATGGAATGCCAGTTTAAATACTGGATCTCACATGCTCCACTCAGCCATCACTCAATTCTGTCAAGCACAATCTTCACTCAGTAACTGTGAATAGCAATGACCAATACAATTAAAAATATGCTCAAGAACCAGAGGTACACAATGCTGTGTTTATAAAACACTTGGATTTTGTTCCATGGAGATTGCTTTCCTTTGTTAGAACTAACCTCCTTTTCCAATTTCTTCAAGAACTGCTTACCTGTAGAATCTTAACATATCAAGTATTGAGAAATACACATTTAGCTCTATTGCTGTTTTTCAATTAATGGAAGCCAACTGTCACTTCAAAACAAATCTTAGACATTACCTAATCAGCAAAAATCACACAGTACTAATAATGACTGATTCTCTCAAAGAAAAACACATGTGATTTCATTTTAATGTTAGCTAATTAGTAACTAATTGAATTATTTAATACCAAGCCCAGCAGGAGATAATTTTCACACAAACTACAGAGCAAGACACTAAAATTTTCATGCACTGAATAAACAGGGAGAAAGGAAAGTAACTATAATACTGAAAATTTCTGTGTCTGGAGTATGTAAAAGCCACCTCTGTCCCTATTTCACGTACTCATCACCTCAAAGACTTGTGATTCTCCCAACAAACAAAAAAAACAGGTCATAATCAGTGACAGAACAACCAAAAAAGTGATGGCCTCAGTGCAGTTGTCTGTGCTAACTGGAGCCCATCCCCAGGAAAGGAGACAAAGCAGGAATGGCGCTGCTGTGCCACACCTGAGCGAGAGCTCCTGTTTCAGAGACACTTCAGGACAGCACTCGAAGCAAAACTGCACCATCTAGTGTCTGCACAGCCCATGCACACAGTGCATCTTTTCCCTCAGTGCTAACAGTGCAAGGAAGATTTCTGGTGGAAGATTTGTAGTAGTTAATCTTGGTAAGAAAAAAATTGAAATAAATCTAGCAAGTGTGTGAAAAAGCTAAGGCAGTAGTCAAGCTTTGAAATATTACTACAGCAGCAGAACTGAGTTTTGCACAAAGATTAAACACAGTCTAATTTAGCAGGAAAATTATCACTTTCTGTATTACTTCACTGTACAATGTGACAAATCACAAAGTGACAATCCCCTCAAAAACACAAAATGGACAACTAACATCGAAGTTGCCTATGGAAAATGCTCCAGCAGATTGGAGGAATGAAAGGTTAAGATGAACCTCATTCTTGTACAGTCATCAGAAAAGTACATTTCTTCTGCAGAAAAAGCTGGTAGTTAAACTAGTACACTTAAGTGTGCCAGGAAAAATGAGATCTAGAAGGACCTACTCCTCAAAGGAAATAGGATGGCTATTAAAAAACAAAAGGCTGTAACAAAAAAAATCTTCCAAACCTTCCAGAAAAAATCTTTGGAAGTGCATTAATGCCCTTCAGATCACTGTAAAAAGTCAGTCAATATTTGGACTACTTTAGTCAACCCATTTTATTTTGCTGCTGCAATGGAGATGATGATGACTGAGCTGCTATGCCCAGTTTGATGGGAAGTGTTCCTAGGTACAAACACAAGCTGCTATGATCATGCCAACAAGCTCAACACAACCCTGCTGAAAAACCAAAGTTTTACAACCCCATCATTTCCACCAGACATCCTGAAACACTGCAAGCAATAGGATGATACCTTTGGACAACAGTACTATTGTCCAACAGATTTGCTTGTATCTCCTAAAACTACTGTGATTAAACAAATCACCTCCTGAACTCATTCAGAAAATCTTTATTTGCAGGAAAGACCTTACTGCATTTCAAGAATTCATTAATTATTTTCTTAGTCTAAACCAACTTACCCATGCCTTCTACATAAATTTTTTTCCCCCAGAAGTAACTAACACATTTTCCTACCTTGGTTTATTCTGTGGCAATGCCTTTGCATCAACAGGAAACATTTTGGAAACAAAGACAATAACTGGGGCTGTTTCTTCACTACTGCATTTCATAAAAGCTGAAAAAAACATAAATGGAAGTTATTTTGACTTTTTTTCCCCAAAAGTATGGACAAAGCTATGACTTTACATTAATTTTGTAGGCATTGGTCTTTATTTCCAGTTTCAGTAAATGATATGCTAAGGACAAACAAACAGGAAAAAGCAGAAAATTTCTCTGGCCTAATCCTTTGATAACACTGCCTGTATCTTCAAGTGTGTTTCGCAATAAAATGAGCAAGACTTCAAAAATAGAACTCTTGATAAGAAAGTATATATACCCCAATTAAACAACTTGAGTTTACTGATTTATATCACAAGGGAAACCAGAGAGCAGCACAGGATTGTGACTGAACACTATTTATTCAGTACCTCAAAGTATTCTCCTTCCTTGCAAACTAAAGGAGGAAGTCCTGCAAATGCCCAGATACTCACAAAATCCTAACAACTTCACTGCAAGAACAGCTATTCCTCAAAACATGAAAAATTCACACAAAACTCATTTGATATGTAGGAAATTCCCATAAACCTTTTTTTAATCCAGTTTGAAACATATGAAATTCAAACCAGACAATACCATTCAAAACTTCTAATAGAGAAAATGAATCATCTTCTCTTACATTTCTCCCTTTTATCTGAAATATGAAAAGACCACAGAGCTAAAGCAAACAAAAGCACAAGGGTACTGCTAAAAATTAGCAAAATACTAAATGTAGAAGTCCACTACTTGTTTATAACCAAGAACAGTAAGATTCAAGTTTACAGAGGCAAATTTCTTCCAATTAACTTACACTAATACAGTGTTGAATACTGTCTGGAGAATACCATGCTTCTAAATGTTCAATAAAGGATGAAAAGCCAGTTTTATTACCCCTGGGAAACAATTTCTAACAGCCTGTCAATTTGACATTCACATCTCATTTTTAATTGACATTTGATATCTCATCCTTAGATTTCTTGAAGCTCTCCTCAAAACACTGCACTATGATTAATAATTAATTACTAAAAGCTAATCAACACACTTGCAAAAATTAAATCCAAATTCAAATCACTGCTGGCTAAAATTAATGATTTTAATACACAAGTTAGCAAAATATTCAATTCTCAATTACATAACCACTTCTACTGTTCAGAACTAGAAACAAGTAACTTGTATTTTTGTAGAACTCTCAGTTTCAGAGTCCTGGACATTTCATCATCTGCAGCTTAAGTTGTCTAAAACCCAGGAATATACAGGATGGAAGAAAAATGCATGCCCATAAAATTATAACATGTCAATGACAAACATCAGCAAAGTTACTGGAAGTGGAATATTTATAAATTTACATAAAAATTACTACACATCTTACAATCCAAAGACAAACAAAACCACCAGGACCACCACCATTCACCTTCATGCTAATGGGAGAACACCTACTCACCACTTTTCAGCTCCCGAGTTTCTGGCGGCAAAGAATCAAATGTTCTTGCTCCAACACACATCAGCTTTTCCACTCTCTCTGCTGTGATGTCCAGAGGACTGGGAATTTTATTACATACCATGGCTAAAACACCTTGTTAAGGATATATATTTGTATTTTCTTACTGAATGCAACCAACAACACAAATGCTTTCAAAATGCTTCTTTAATTGAGCCCCAGGCACTAACTGCCAGCAGCAGCAGATCCCAAATCCAGCTGTCACAGTGCATTCAGGTCCCTCTCAGGTCAGCAACAATATCTTGCCATTTATCAGGGCCAGAGTAAAGGAGGGCAGCCCACCCCAAGTGCAGCTGGGAAGTTAAAAACAGCACAACTGGGGCAACATTTACACAAGTAATTAGTATTTATACATCAATAATTTGTGCACATCTGCCATAATAAAAGATATAGCATACTATAAACAAGGGACACAGCTGACAAACAGCAAAGGCTGATTTTGAATTAAGAAATTTTATGCCTAAAACATAACACCAGACATCTACAGACCTTCATGGACACAAGACCTATAATACTATTACAAACAGATTGGTATCTACTTTAGGAAAACCACTAAAACTTGAATGCAAAATTCCAGCTTGTTTCCAAAAATAAGATGTGCAAAAACACCAAGTTGGCAGAAATGTAAAAATAATGGTAGATACATAATTTGTAATGTTATAAGCAAGAAGATAGGTCCAGCTAGCTTAGGCACAAACATTTAAAAAAAATGATCAAATTATACCAAAACACACATTGAAATATGTGAACATGCTCTGAAGTCTGAGAACTGCCAATAGGAAAAAAAAAAATCCTTTTTTAAGGATACAGAGGACTGCATCAGATATTGGTAGCCACTGGCTACAAATGGCATTTAGTTGAACTTTTGGGTCTGCATGCCGTGACTCCCGGGCACCAATTCTCAATCCCAAAGAAGTGACTATCTTCTCTATTTTTTCTTTGTCTCTGTAAGGAAAATAATAAATAGATAAAAAATCCACAGCAGCAATATATAACCAGTATCTATTATTTAAAATCACCAAAGCACACGGAAAGAGATGCCATGAAAACTTTGTAGATGTCCTCACCTTTTCATAACAGCCTCATACAGACTCCAAATGTTGTCCAGCACCAGCTGCACAAACAAAGGTTTCTTTCCTTTTGCCTGGTAGAAGATAAAAACAGCTCATTAACAGCAGTTCCTCACTTTTTCAATAGGCTTAAGACTGCACTTTTCATTAGGAACATGTAAAACCTTTATTCAAAATCAAGAAGTCAGTCTTATAAGAATGGTATAAGGCAGAAAATAAACATGACATTTAAAAGTGGAGGATAACAGTTTCAGTAGAAGAACCTGATAAATATGGCACATGACTACCTTGAGCCCTTTTGTAACTACTAACCAATGTAAACAGCAAAAAAATCATGATTACATGAAAATAAGGAAACTACTCTCTCTTCCCTTAACTTTTAAGGGTGGAAATGCTTAATGCTAGAGAAGTGTAGTTTTCAGAGCAGGGCTTCAGTACAGCATTCAATGGAGAATCCCTATGGCAAAAAAGTTATTTTAAATCCTAAATCCCAAACCATTAGCTGTGGAAGAGCTCTTCACAGAGGACACAGACCCCCCTCACTACTCTTGTTTCTACACTGCTACTTTTCCTTTCATCTTGTGTGTTTCACTGGATGCTGAAACCATCAAGCTGCAATGTCCCTCATTTATTGAGCACTGTTGGATGAGATTTCCTCCATGCAGCATTTGAGTGGTCAATTTTGGAATGTTCTATGCTCCAAGAGTTGTTGCAAAGATGTCCTCGTGACTTTATACCTCCAGTAACAGAGTCAACAGGCACTGAGATCAAGTTTCAAAATACACTGTGAGGAATAGATTTAGGAAAAAAAAGAAAAACTCTACAACAAAAATCAGGTTATACTTTTGACACCCTCCATACCTGATCACCTTTCATTATCTTCTTTGCTTTTGTATTTAGATAATAATCTCCCCATAAAGTCTTGAGAAGTACTGCAGGCTTGATTCCAATTTTTTGGCTGTACAGTTTGGCAAAATGTTCAATTCTAAAAGCAAAGAAGACATACCTTGATGGAAGTGTAATGTTTTTTACAACAACAGCTTACATGAAAATCTCAAATCCTTGTTTTACTCTCACTTTTCCAATTGTCTTCACTGTAGTTCACATTATTTAACATTTACACCTGCAAAAATATTGAGTCATAACAGATCAAAAACATCAACAGTATTTGAATGGATTTGTTTTGTTTCAAGTCAGCTTCAAGGCATTAATTCAAGTAAACATTTGTGTACGATCCCCTCATCAAAAACTCAAAAGCATAACACAAACTTTATAAATACATTAGTCATGACTCTCAAACATTCTTTGAAGGACTTCCCATGACACATTTAACTATGGTCTGGGACCAGAATAGAAGATATGAAAATCCAAACATTCTTTTGAGTCACGCTTGAGCCATCAGATGGTGGGTAATTATTTTTAATGAACCACTTATGAAACTTCTTGTTGTTTGAATCATTACTTTAATAATGAGTAAACCCAAGAAAATTATATAAAACTGTAATGCCAAAACTGTTGTAAAGCCAATTGTGTAGTTCAGCAATCCCCATGAGTTAACAAAAGTAGCCTGCTCAGGCCCAGAGAAGTCCTGAACATGCTATGGCTTCCTTGCTGAAAATGTTCAATGAGCAGTAATAGAAAATATTTCCACATATTTGCTCCCTGTGCATGCAGAGAAATACACACAACTGCAACAATCCTGTTTACAGAACAGTGCCATTTGGTCATATTTTCTTTGAAATTCAGAATTCGAGTTTTTACACACCTAAAAAAAGACCCTGTCCATGTCAGCAACACATAAGCTGTGAGTTCTGAACTAAGCCCAAAGAGATTTATTTTCCAGAAACTACCTAAGCTCTCAATTCAGGGACAGCTTTCAAGATTCTTGTGCCAGCAGCTTCGCCATATATATTAATGGCATTTTTCAACACTTGAAGATTATGAGAAAAGCACATGTACCCACCACTTTGGATGGAGGCTGGCACTGCCTAGTAAGTTAAATTTTTTCTGCTAGTACCTTCAGGTAAAGAACCCACAACTAAGAAACAACAGTCAAGACTTTCCACAATTAAGAAAAAGCTCCACTGATTCATATTTCAGCACACAGTACTGTAGCTGGCAGTCCAGAAGAACCTCTTGAAAGTAATTAGGAAAAATGTTCTTTTTTTCCCCTCTCCATTATATGATTTATCAGAGCCAGGGCCTGACAGTTCATCAGAAGAAACAAAAGTTTTGAAAGATAATTAAACTAAATAATAGCCCATTTTATTTTCCCTCCCCTCTGAAGGGACAAGAGCTGTTTGTGTTGGACAACAAACTACACATTGCACCTGATTTACAGTCTGACTTTGATTTAAAAATCCTGGAGGTTATTTTCTTTAAGGGCTCTGCAGTACTCAAGACATTTCCTGCATCCCCACCGAGCCTATCCCTCTAATTACAGTTTCAGGATGAAGACAACGCCTCCACCTCGTGGCCAGCGACCAGAACACGGGCACTCCTCACACGCCTGCTGCCCTCCAAACCAAACAGCAAACCCTGAACCAGCCCGGCTGCAGCTGCTGGCCTTGTCTGCTACAGTCTATCCAACAGCAGCCAGTATGAAAATACTCTTTACCAGGCTGGGCTGGACCCTACTGCGGACTCAGAAGCTCCTATGTAAGTAAGACAGGGATCCCTGTCACTCAGATAATTTATAAACAGCTGCATATCACAGCAAAATCTAACAAACATCTGTAGAAACATGACACAACTGAAATACTTTAAGATTAATGGCAGTAATCAATCAAAAAAAAGTCAGGTATTAAATCTCTTACCCAAAACCCCAGCCATCAATTGCACTGGCAAACACCACATTTCCATGTTCTGGTGAAAAATAGAGATGTGAATCATCAGTGTCTTCCAATCCAGTACTCCAGTCATAAATTTGATCTCCTGGTGATGCGTCTGAAACGCTTTCACTTTCTGTTTCTTTTTCAGCTCTTTCTTCTAACACTTTAGAGGTAAAAAGTGTTCCAGTGACTGCATTGATCTAGAGAAGGATATATAAAAACACCCTCAGATTCATTCACTCTTTCACAACCCTGGCAATTAAAATGTAATTTTCCCACCCTAGAAAACATAAAAAGAGAAGTTTTCTTAACAAGGTAACAAAGTGTTACCTGTGATTCATTGGCAATTAAAACACACCTAATTCTACACATGTGAAAACCACAGGAGTTTATGAAACTGACATTTTGACACAAACACCATGCAGTTTCCAAGTCAACGTCAGCCACACCAGGACTGAACCAGAGTATCACATAACACACTTTGTCTCTCACAAGAAGGAAAGGTGAAATAGCAACTTGTTTCTGCCAACAAAGCAAACAGAGGGCAAAGGGAAACCAGGCAGATAAATGCTCCCAAGTGAACTCAGGAGGAGAAAAGTTCTTTTTTTCCTTAAACCATGATTTAGAAGATGAAACAACTTTATTCCTACATAAATCCATCTGTATCAGGAACAGTCTAAAATTTGTCTACCTCCAGTAAGTTTAAGCAATTTAAAGGAAGAACAAAACATTCAGCACATTACTTCTAGAAACGAAGACTTTTCCTGATGACCTGTCAAGAGGCATTTACTACTCTCTTCTCCATCACAGGCTTTCTGAATGAACCTCAGAACCAGTCAGCAATGCACCTTAGTGTTAAAAATCAGACTGGATGTTATGCCACAAAATCTGCAGTGTGAAATGACACCTCAGCACGAATACCTGTTCCAAGATATTCTTAAGGTGCAAATATGCTTCCTGAGGGGTGAGCTTCAGCTCCACAATCAAGCGGTCGATTTTGTTAATCACCAGGACCGGACGGATATTTTCCAGCCACGCCTGCCGCAGCACTGCTTGAGTCTGAGAAGGAAAGAGTTTAAAAAAAAAAGCCATTACAGAAAGCCTGACAGCACCAAAAAGACTGAACATTAAAAAAAATTCAAATGTAATTCTAAAATTTAATAAACATACAGTAAAGGACAGGTTGACACTCAAACCAGAAATTTGACTCCTACGGTGTACAGTGTTAGTTATTGAAGAATTCTGCAGAATGGTGGGACTTCAGGGCAAAAAAACCCCATAATAACAAAAAACAAACTATTTTGAAAAGTAAGCCATGAAAAAAAGCAACCTCATTATTTTGTGTATTCTTTTCCAAACCCTGAAATCCTACATAAATATATGAAATTATTTCCCTTAAGACTTCTCTCTATCAAAATATTCCACTGCCTGAAAAATGGCCCCCCCACTGTTTCAACCCTGCATCTCTACACCCGTTCACCAGCATTGTTCAGTTTTCCAGCACAACTATGATCTTTACTACTCACTTTGCTACTTTACTCAGCTGCATTGTCATTCAATAAAAGTTTTGTAAAACTTCTTAGACAGCTCGTCTTTTATTTCCATATAACCCACTTCAGGCCTTGCCTACTCCCCTCTTTCTCTACTTAATACACTGTATTTCACCTGTGGACAGACTCCTTCAACAGCATCCACCACTATGATGCAACCATCACAGAGTCGGACAGCAGTAGATACTTCTGAAGAAAAATCCACGTGCCCTGGGGAGTCTATTAAATTAATCAGATACTCCTGATCACCTAGGATCAAACAATAAATTAATATTTCAGAACAGTTTTCAAAAATATTTCTTCCAGCCACCCAGTTATACTTGTCAGCTATTATTTTTTAATGTTCTGACACTAACTACACTATAAAAACCCTTACAGCACAGCGTAACACGTATCTCAACAAAGTAGTAAGACTTGGGTTTTTTTGAAAGAAGGTCCTGCCTTTAAGTGACATTAATTCAAGACTTAAGATCAAAATGTACATATTTATATCTAAAATAAAAGGTGAGGCAACTACTCTCATGGCCTCCCTCAGAGATATGATTGAAGATGTTTTTCTTGACCCTGAGATGGAACTCAATTATCTTGGCTGACTTACTTGCCTAAGTCTCTGCAGAATTATGGCCTAACACTGAGAAACACAAAAGCTGCACACAAAGATCACAACAGTAACAACAAAGAGATGGGGAAAATTAAGGGAAATATATATTAAAATTTATACATGCCAGCATCAACAACTCACCTTTCACAAAGTGCAGTGAAATAGCACTAGATTTCATTGTTATTCCTCGGATCTGTTCATCTTCCCTACTGTCAAGGTATCTCAGCTGAGTACAGAAACAAAAGAAAAGATAAAAAGTCTGCAGAAACATCTTGACAATTTACTTATCAACTATCAGAGTATGATGGTGAGAAAATGAGGTTTAGCAAGACTATAGATGGAATTTCCTTAATGATCAAGAATTTACAATCCCAGCACATACACACCAGAATTCTGTTAGAACTGACAGTGTAACTCTACCTTTCCTGCCAAGCGGCTGGAGATTATCCCATTGCTAGATATAAGGCAATCAGCTAGAGTAGTTTTGCCTGAAAAGAAAAAGAAATTACTGAGATTAAATGAATACAAACGATAAAGATTCAACATGTAGTATTCTAAGAGATCAACATTAATAAAGGCTATAAAACGCTATGAAAAGTACAAATTAACTTCCAAAAAACAAATCCAATTACTCCTGTTACATGCACACAAATTTATTTTTGAAGAGTGGATGCAAATTTACCTGTCATAACCAGAAGAGCAGTTGAAATATCAAACAGTACATCAGAACCTCTTTATAACATGCAATTAGACAAAATATTTGTGTTCTAAAAAAAAAGTGCTGTTTACACCTGCATGAAAATTTGTTTTATTAAGAAAACATAGAAAACTATTATTCTGCCTTGCAAACATGTATTAAATTAATGCCAACATTCACCATCATAGAAAACATTCAATTTCAACTATTTCAAACTATTATAGTGTAATGCTCTTCTATGTAAGACAAGCTGAATGAGGCCAAGAAAAAGACGCATAAAGCAGATTTAATTTTCTGAATCATGTTCAAGACGGTTTAGAGCTAAATCCACAAAAACCTACTACTTTAGAACAGTGAACAAAGTGTCTCACCACCGTTCAGACACTCACAAGTATCCTCTCGAGGAGGAGACACCAGCACCTGCCTTACCGTGATCCACGTGGGCCAATATACAGATATTCCTGATGCCCGACGCCTTCTTCTGGAGGCCAACCATCTTTCCCACGCTTGTGAGCACCATTGCTGGCTAACCCTGCGAACGGAGCAAAGTGTTTTAATGAGGAGTCAACATGAGAAAAGGCTTTGGTTTTTAATTACGAAAACTGCGATTAGAGCTACTCATCGGGGAAACCTCCCGCGACACGTGGAGGGCGTCACGAACCCTCCGCCACCGCGGGGACACCCGAAACCACGGGCCAAAGCGCGTCTGCACGTGGAACGTGCCTCGGGAGCCCGGCTGGGCAGCGAACACCGAGCCGCCCGGCCCCGGTCCGCCTTCGCCTCCCGCCGCTCCCAGCGGGCACGGCCG
>VYXD01013788.1:1988319-2134470 GCA_013397195.1 Hylia prasina | reverse complement strand
TGCCCTTGGGTCACAACAGCCCCGCACGGCGTTACGGGCTGGGGCAGAGGGGCTGGAAAGTGCCCGTCGGGAAAGGAGCCGGGGAGCTGCTCAGCAGCAGCTGGACATGAGCCAGCTGTGCCCAGAATGCCAAAGGCACCGGGCCCGTGCCAGGAACAGCGACAGCGGGGCCGGGACAGGGACTGTCCCCTGCACGGGGCACTGGTGAGGCCACACCTCGAGTGCCGTGTCCAGTTCTGGGCTTCTCAGTTCAGGACGGACACTGAGGTGCTGGAGCGTGTCCAGAGAAGGTAAACAGAGCTGGGCAAGGCTCTGAGCACAAGAGTTACAAGGAGCAGCTCAGGGAGCTGGGGGTGTTTGGCCTGGAGAAAAGGAGGCTGCAGGTGTCCTTTCCACTCTCTGCTGGAGATCATAGCCAGGTGGGGCTCAGCCTCTTCTCCCAGACAACCAGTGACAGGAGGAGAGGACACAGTCTCAAGCTGCACCAGAAGAGCTTTAGGTTGGACATTAGGAAGAATTCACAGAAAGGGTGATTGGGCATTGGAATGGGCTGCCCAGGATTGATAACATAAGCAGCACCCTGGGCCACTGGGGAGTAGTGGGTATGAGCAAGTATGAGCACATTCTCAGTAAATGTGAAGTAGCGTATTTGCATCTAAATCATGTAAGGATAAGTCTTAGACAGACTAAAATAGAGCAGAATGGAGACAGTCTTTAAAAGCCACCCAGACTAAATCAGAATCGGGCTTTTCCAGAAACCAGAGCCAGCTCCCATTGAAGGACTACACCAAAAGAACCTTTGGAAGACTTCTGGCAACCTTGTCAGAAACCTGTGCAAGCACTACAGCCTTTAAAAGACATTTAATATATCTGCCCTTCTGCCCTTACATCCAGTAGCACTCTCCACTTTGCTTTATGTTCCATGATCCCATAGAGAGACAAACAGTTCATCATTGTCCTATGGCCTCTTTGACCCAGGGAGGCTGGCACAAGAGGATACAGTAGGCAGTTTTTTATGGAAAATTATTATTACAGGTCTATAAGCAGTATTATCAATGCCATGGGTGGAAAAAAAAGTGCACAAATCAGGTGTCCCAAAATAATGAGGGACTTGGACCTTTCAAAATTCAGGTATGTATTTACAGGTTGTAGTCACAACTGTTAATATTTTCAATTTCTTCTCTGTCTGCTTTTAAAGAAATCACAAAGATAATCACCCTAGGATTCAAAGATTCAGTTCATACTTTAAAAAAAAAAATCTAGCAACTACATACAAGAATAGCCATCATAAGATCACAGAGGTATGCTCAAGGTTTTACAGAAAAAGATAGAGCAAACCCTATGGTTGCAAAGTGCACGATGAACCACGAGTTTCACAGCAAGGTCTGCAGAGCAGGCACCCTCTATGTGTTTCTGTGTGGGAAGTCTGTCTATCTGTTCATCAGCCACTTCTTTTTTCATTTATAGACAGAGGTGAGAGGCAGGCACTGAGTAACGCTCCTCATGTTCTTTTTGGCCAAGAATGGTGAATTTTGCCCCATAAATTTGTTTCTTAAGTCCTAGATTAATGAAGATTTGGAACACATAGTTTTTGTGATAGGATAACAAACCTGGCTCGGGCTCAAGTAGAAAGATGATGAGATAACACAATGAGACAGCACACAATGAGGTTCAACTCAACCAAAAATTCTCAATCCAAAAACTGAGTTCAATAACATGAATAATCAAATTAAATATGCATAAAGCTTGTGGTTTAAAATAAACCTCACTGAAGCTTTTACAGTCAATAAAAATCTTAAGCCATTATTGGTTTAGGCAGCACATTGTGTTTGCTTCAGTGTACAGTGTTTCTGTTTTGAGGGGAAGGCTGCTCGGTCACTTGGCAGTGTTACCTGGACGTTGGAATGTAAACACAGCTTAGCAGAGACTTCAAAGCAACTATAAATATCTAATGTTTTGTAGGCATTATCATTTAGCTATTTGCAGGAAATTTTATGGAGGTATAATTACTGCTTAATTCTAATAATAAAATAGAAGGAAACAATCTCCCCTATCAACAGAATTTTAAAAAAACACTGAAAAAACTTACCGTGGAGCAAAGCCAGTAAGAGGGAACTTCATTCTGCTTTCTCAAATACAGGATGTTAAATCTGTCTTCCAAAGAAGAGTAAAACCTGTGTGGTAGATGAACTTACTGCACTCAAGAATACTCTTTGTCTGCTATAAAAGATAATCACAGCCTACAAAAGCTTAAAAGTTGTTTTGAGACACAAAAATAAACTACTGCTTTATCTCCCCAGTCAGTCAGCCTTCCCCCATTTCTTGCCCTTCATAATCATAAAAATCTATATTCCTGAATAAATATAAGTTAAAAGGAAAGAGGATTTCTCTGAAACCTGGGTTACTTAAGCGATCATACTGACCACATATAAATACAAACCCAGTAAAAACTGCCAGGTCTCCTGACAAGAACAGGAAAGTAGATGACTCTCAAAAACAGTGTCCATCCATCATTTCTGTCTTCCAAACCACAGTGTGTGCATTGGCAAAAAATAAAAAGAAATTAGAAATAAAAGCTTTGAGCTGTGTTTGTGGAGGGGTAGTAAGTTTTCTATTATGACAAATATTAAGCATTTCTCATTATTAGTCTAGTTCTCCGGGAGGAAAATGCTTTGTGGTAGAAGTTCAAGGGTCTTGCTAGCATTGTATAGAAAAAAAGTATGTATGCCAGGCCTCAAATAAGTTAAAATCATCAGCATTCTACTAAAATAATCAGAACAAGAACATTTGGCACAAGGGAGCTGAGATACTGTCACTTTTATTTAGCTGAAATTCTATTCAAACTTTCTGAAAGACACAAGACAGTCTCCCACAAAGAAAAGAATAATAATCCATCAAAACAAGTGCTTGTCAGGCATGGGAAAAAGGGATGTTCTCACCAAATTCATTTGAATTATCAGTAACTGGGGGGTGGAAATTAAGATAAATACAAGGAAGAAGTTAAAAATAAACAATGCCTCAAGGAGTGCAGGCCAAACTCTGAGCAACATATTTCATTTATCAGAGCTGTAATCTATCTTCTCTGATGATTCCTAGCACTGTGATGCCTTATAGTATTAGGTTTATAAAATCATTATCTAAATGAAAAATTTTGGTATAGCGGTTGGGCAACATTCTAAATTTGACAACATCCTAAAGCAGATTTATCAGTCAACCAAAAAAACCCTAATCTCTTCTCCAAGTCAAATTCACAAGGTAATTTTACATTACCCTTCAGGCCAACTGAAAGCACTTTCACAGCACAGAGTATGTAGGAACTTCCTCAACAATCTCATCTGATTCCAAGTAATCTCGTGCACAGTTAGAGTGGGTTCAGAATTATTTTACACACTAGAAATGAGTGGTTTGAAGGACATTTTTGGATCAACAATGAATTCTAATAAAATTACAACCATCTCTTTCCTTGAAGAGGGAAGAGTAGATTGCTTTCATCTCTGTTTTTTATTTAGCAAGAACTACAGGCTCACTCTTTCTCTATTTCAGTTTGTAGCATGTCCATTCAGCAATACGTGAGATATACTCACAGCACTGCTTAAAAATACTCAGAATTAAATCCTTAAAGAATGGTGACCCCAGAACACAGAAGGTGGTTTTTTTGGTGGTTGGTCTTCTGGACCAGCTTATGGCAAACTGAAGATTGTCGAATTCAAGCTTTTGCAGATGAATAATGTTTGTTTCCAACTGCTTTGAATTGTATGCTAAAAAACATGTGAAGATCATTATAATTAGATAACCTGTATTTCAACCAGCTTTCAAACCATCCATTCAATGCCTTTTGTTTCTGCTTTGCTGTTACTTTTAGATGCTGCGTGACCCAGCATGTGCTGTTTGTACTTGCTGAAAGAAACATTACTAAGGTGAAAGTGAATTTCATGACAAATGTAATGACAGGCAAACACTGTAGTGAGAAATAGCACACACTTACCTCCTTGTTTTCCTGCCCTTCCTGTTCTTCCCCTCTTTTTTCTTTTTCCTTTCCCTACTATGTTTTGAAAAGGTCTCTCAATTGTTAATTGACTTGATTGAAAAGGAGTAAACACCTGAGGCTTTGAAAGGATCTGGATTCTTAGGCAGGGCTACTTCATTTCTCATTTTTTGAACTACTGAGCTGGCAAAATCAGGCAGCACAAACTAATACCAGCTTTAGGATCTCCAGCCTTTAAGAACTTCTTTCAGTGTTCTTTTTAATTTTCATTTTTTCATTTTCCCAGCAGGAGTCATTCATGTCTGTTTCTGTATTCTATTTTACCTTGCTTTATTATTTTCCTTTATGGTATTCAGTCCTAGCTACAGTTCTCTGCAGATCTTTGAAACATTCTTTGGAAATCTAGCTTCCTGAAACTTGAATTTTTTGTACTTACTAAGAGCTGTACACTCTTACCATTCTTGGGGTTTAGATATCTTTGCTTTTCATCACAGAATTTTACAGTATTTGTTTACTTGAAAAATTATTTATTGTTTTTTCCCTTTGCATTACAAGTTGTCAGCCATAAGTAGGAGGAACACCTGTCATATATTTCCTTGAGTTCCGTCAGAGATGTGCATTGTACAAATTAGAATTAATATAACAAGATTTTCAAAAGAGTAACAACATTTAAATTTTAATTTCATGGATCATTAATTGGAAACAACAAGGTATAAATAATAAATTGTCATTATATACCTCCCAACACCTTTTTGCACAATGGTGTCATTGATAGAGGCATCAATGAGAAGCAGGAGGAATTGAAATAAAACCTATTAAGAAAAAGAGATGTCATTACTTTCAAATAAACATGTGTTTTGGATAGAGAATTGAGTCAGTCTAAATTGGAAAAAAAAGGGTTGAAAAGTCATAAGTGGCCTGCAGAGCACTAGAAGTGCATGTGAGATTTCGCACCACTAAAATTTTAGTCAAAAAGTGTTAATTAATAGTGGTGAATATAGGTGAGATGTACAGAAATAAAAAGACAAGTGATGAGGTAATAGCAGTAAAAAAGGGATGATATGAGACAAGAAATGAAGCATTGTTAGTTTTCCAAACAAAATGAGTAGTACCTTTAAACATTACAGACAAGAAGAAAATGCATCTTGGTGGTAGCATCATTTAGAGGACTGAGATCAACTTTGTCCATCCTTTGTATTCTGCACCAAGGACTAACTCCCAGCTGGTTCTGCTTTTATTACTGTATTAGTATGATGTGCTCTGAGACTTCTGCCATCAGCGCAATATTTTGTGGTTTTATCACTCAGAAAAGACTTTAAACAAAAACTACTGACAGACACTGTTCAATCTTCCCCATTTGTTAGTCACTCCCAGTAGACAGAGTGTGGCTTTTCCTCTTCAATGAAACGATACAAAATGCTCTGCTCTGATGTGTTTGACGCAGACGCCATCGCTGCTGCCATAGATCCACAAAGTTTTATGATGATGGAGTGCACCCGAGCCACCAGACGGAGTATTTGGAGAACTACCCTGGCTATGGCAATGTCTGCCCTCCTGAGAGCTGTAAGCCAAAACCAGAGGTCCGAGAGGATCAGGGGAGAATGGACGGCACCACAACATTCAAGTAAATATTTTCAAACAATGCTTTGTAATTAGTCTGTGAAGTTTTTCATTCTGTGTTTTTTTTTAAGCAGGAGTTAAACATTGTATTGCAGCCTTCTCAAAATGCAGTCATTGATCCTTGGCACTTTTTGCACATTTCAAGTATAAATGTTGAGTATAGAAATACAGTTACCACAAAAAGCCCATAAAAAATAGCAAAGCATGCATACAGCAAGATTTGCCTTCTTTACAGCAGCCTTTAACCTATAAAGAGAATCAAAAATTTTTGTCTTGTTTTCAGGCTGTTAGGAAATTCAGGTCTTATGGAAAACCTGGTAAGCTGGGGAAATTTCTGTAATATATATGTAGAATTCAAGACAGTGGGAAAATGAAAAAGAAGAAAAAAGAACTGGGATTCCCTTATTGATTTTTTTAAATTCAGATTATTAGTTTTAAGAAAATTATCAGTTTTAAGAAAGCAAACTGTAAAGGAGTTCAATATATCTGTCCTGTCTGTGCACAGACTCTGATTTTAAGCTTACAGCATTAAAGAGCATCTTTTGAAGAATTAAAAAAATTGTTAGTGATGTTACAGTGGCATCAACTTTGACTTTTCCATTATTGTTGTTTTCTTTTAAGCTGTGAGGGCATCTGGTAAAAAAAACAAAAACAAACAAAACAACAACAACAACAACAACAAACCAAAAACAAAAAACCACCATAAAGACAGGCCAAATGCTATTCTGCCAGACTGGTCATGTGCTTGCATGGACTATTTAAACACCCACATATATAACATACGTCCTTTTAATGTAATGTGCCCATACGAAAACAGTGAAATGCTGTTTCTGATTATATTCCATTCTCCCTATGCAATCAGTAAGTGCTACCCACTTGTAGTAATTTGAGCTTTTCTCTGCTTCTGCTTTCTGATCATTTCTTTGCAAAATTATAGGAACTTTGTAAGTCTCCTTTCAGATGCTTTAAATAATATTGTTAAGCTGTGAATGGGACTCAGAGTGTTAAAAAACTTAGTTCACCATTTACCTTTGAGTGAAGACTCTATAGTACACCACAGACCCTAGATTTACGTACTGTGGTTTTCTCTCCTTTGTGCTATCCCTCCAACACATGGTGTCTGATAGATTTTTCAGAGTAAACATATTGTTATTTTTCCATGTAGTGTAAAAATTACGAAAGTGACTTCAGAAGGAAGAAAAGATTTTTTGACCAGCGTTTTCTTTTCCCCAATTCAGATCTGATTATTTACCATATGAAATTCTTACAAGACCTTTTCGGCCACAAGAAGAATATAGACCAAAGTCGGGGAAGATTGACCTGGGAACCATATACCAGAGGGATTACAGTCCTCATAAAGTAGGACCAGTGACATTAGCAAGGCCTCGAGAGAGGAAACACACTTCAGATGCAAAAGTGGATACCATCCCAACCTATCGAGGTAATAATCTGTGCCCCCCTACAGAAAGAGAAATAACCAAGATGAAGGTAGCATTTAGAATTACCTATGTTAGAAACTGGATTTTTTGGTTTGGGCTAGGGAGTAACGTGTATTAGAAAGCAGGTGATGGTGCCCTAAAGCATTCAGCACTCCAGTTGTTGAGAGAAGAACTATTGCTTCTAAACTAAAAGCCCTTTCTGAGGTTTGCTTGGCTACAAGGAGATTCCAACATGCACATGGTTAGGGTATCTCAAGCAAAACTGGATGGAAATTAAGGTGTAGTGTATTTTTCAGGTAGTTTTAGTTTAGACTTACTTTTCCACAGACTAGGTCAAAAGTGGAGTTTAGGCTTCTGCTTGTGTATGGTATAGCTTACATATACATCATCCTAGTAATGATCTGTCTTGACGCAAATTATTCTATTACGATGGTCAGCGCACATGCTAAACCTTTTAGGTAAAATGGAAGATGCTGTATTTAAAATATATATAAGGCTGTTTTCTGTATAGTTTCTGTTGAGCATATAGTCAAAAAAGGGCATCAGGTGCAATTTTGGGGGTCTGCTTTTATCATACACCATAATAGAAGACAGTTTCATTAGATCACAAACACGCAGATAAAATTATCATTTTCACTTACGTCCATTTTCTTTGTTTTTCAAGATTTAATACCAGAAGACTTTGTCTTCATTTTAAAGGAATGGTCTTAAGTAATAACATTGGTAAGGTGGAATTTTGGTTTTGCCTTACAGATGACTACAGGTTACGGAAAGGTGAGAGATCGGAATCCTGTAAGGTGGAGCGTGCATATGAGCCACCTTCAGAGAGGTTTGGGAATCCTTCCACGTTTCAAGATGACTACTTACCTAGGCAACCCAATCCCCCCCCAAGCTGTAAACCTTGTGACACCAAGCTGGCAGAGGGGCCTTTCGATGCCAACACCATCCATCGCACCGCGTACGTTGTCCATGAGATGAAGCCCTTGTTCGTAAGGCCAAGAGAAGAGTACAAGCCAAGTGACCAACCCTTTGAAGATCTCACAACCCACCAGAGAGATTTTAAAGGAATGCCTGGGGAACAAGCTAAAAGCTGCAAGCCTGAAAGTAGGAAAGTTGGATCTGATGATCCTTTTAAAGGAACCACTGAATTCCAGGATCGCTATCAGCCATATTTGGTCACCACGCCCGAGTTCCACAAACCAAGAGAGTACGTTCCACCCACAGACAAGATGGACCTCAAATCCTCAAACCGTCTTGATTACATTTCACACAAGGTTGCTCCTAGAGCCCCCATAAAACCAGCTCCTGGAAGAAAATCCAGTGCCCCTTTTCAAGGGAAGACAACTACAAAAGAACACTATCAACCCTGGAATGTCTGTCGGCAAGGGCTTATCAAGAAAGAAGAGGAAATCCAAAAACCCACAGGAAAAATCTCTGGTTTAACTACATTCAGGTCCCATTACGTACCTCATCAGCCCAATCCACCTCCAAGTTTCAAACCTGTACAGGCTGTTGCTACTGGAGTTCCTTTTAAAGATGAAACTTTGTATCGCACTGAATATACTCCAAAGAAGCCAGAGGTCTGCCCGGGACTGGATCCAGGTGCTCTGGGTTACATCTATGTGAACACAGATTCTCAGGGTCACAAATTCTACCGCCAGGTGTCTCCAGAACCTTCCGGGTCAAACTGTAATCCTATTCCAGAGGAGGTACCTGCTGTGTCATAATACTTACATGCAATATTTCAAGCACCTTGGTAAAATAGTTGGAAATCAGTTTGTTCATTTTCTCTTTAAATAACACTGCAAGCAAATTAAATACTGAAGATTTTGCTTTTAGAAGTTTGAAGAAAACCAAAGCCAAACCAAAGTTTATTACAAGACTAATAAAGATTTGCCAAATGCTGAAGGAACTCTACTCCCTACATGGCATCTTTCCGTTCTCTGATTGTGCATTCTAGTTTCCATGACTCCTCAGATTTCATCATGCTCCATCTCAGGCATATTTATAACATATTTAATTATTTGATATTTTCTGCAATCAAATGCTTGTATTTGTGAAATAGCAACCGTCTTTTCCTGATAAAATATTTTACACAGTAAGCAAATAATGCTATTTACAATAATCTAAGAAATCAGTAATAATCTCAGTAATATGTTAGATTTTTTTTCCTTTATATCTTACTGCCCAGATCACAAGATAGCATGCCATGACACCTAGACATTTCTAAAAACCTGGTTTTAGCTTTAGTCATCACTACTTTAACTTCATTCAGATCTGAAGTGAGTATGAAGGTCCCACTGTAATTTCTTGTAGCAATTAACAGGTGGTAACCTCACTCTTTTTCTGTACACGTAGTTGAAACCACTCAACCACCAAAAGCTGGTCATTAGACTCTGTTTCCTAATTTCCCTGATTGTGCTCTTTCAGCCTTACTTCCAAAGCAAACAAAACTGATGCACCTTGGACACACTGGCACACTTAGTGCATGTGTCCTCCCCAGCTGAATCATCCTTAAACCCAGTGTGCAAATTTAATCAAATCTCATGGTGAGACTGCATAGATTTACAGAAAATAAAGTAAACTCAGGTAAAAAAAGAAATACCAGCTAAGATGCAGAAACCTGTAGGCAGCCTGGCTTCAGTCTGTCTGCTCTTCAAAGAAGTGCTTGTTCCAAATAAACAGACACCAATTTTTCTACAGAAATTTTATATGTAATTGCCTCTGTATGAAATATTTAGTATTTTCTCTTACGTATCTTTAGCTGATTTTGAGAAATCCAGATGAATCAGTTTTAGTTTTATTATGCTCATGATGTAAGCAAGTCCTAATTAACAGTGCTGTAATTAACTGTATTGTCATGCTCTGTCACACCACTCCAGTATGATTTTTTTCTCAGTATTGCATATCTTGTACCCATTGACGTAGAACAGTATTTGGGTTCTGCAGAATCATGTGGCTGTACTTCATAAACAAAACCTCTTATAAAAGAGCTAAGATCAATGATGGGAACATTTTTAAACCAGGAGCTTGGTCATATGAAAGCAAGAAAGCTGAACTGAGCTAATAAGCTGTGCACAAAAACATTGGGTGAGAGGGATCCAGACAGAGTATCAGTCACTTTTACAGAGCTTTTGTCTTTGTACTGTGTTTTTGTAATATCACTCTGTTAATGACATGGCAAATCAGTTTTACTTCTCTGTTGGAAAATTATTCACCTCCCTCAGATTGTGAATGAACAAGGATGATGTAAATCTCTGAGATCCTATAAGCAGGGCAGGAAAAAGTCCAATTGACTGTCATCTTTCTGTACCACAAAAGAAAAAAATACACTCTATTGAGTCATTCTGTCATGCCACAACTGAGGAAACAAAGCCAAAACTTTGCACAGTCATACCTGCTCAGGTCCACATGCCATACACCGGGTACCTCTGGAGCTATTTAGAGAAGCTCCCAATGCCCTCCAGCTCTCCTTTCTAAGGAGGGAGAAATGCAGTCTGAATCCATGAAGCTACATGTGCCTGCATGTTCTGCTCAAAATGGCTCTTCTGCTGGGTCTGTGAGGGAGCCCAGATGCTTTTTTAAATTTTCACAGCTGTTTTTTCAGTTCTGAAGTCACTTCCCTCCCTTAAGTTAGGGAAAGTCATTTGCTGCCACCTACCAGCACAGTACAAACATTTTGAGAGGAAGGGAAGTGGAGGGCACATTCAGATACATTTAACAGTTCCTCTGCAGATGTGTTTGAAGGCTTTTTTAGGGTGGAGGGGCATATTCCCTTTCATTTTGTCCTTAATGTTTTCCCCTAAGTTTAATAGTGAAAGAGAGAAGCCTTTATTACTTCACAATTGAAAAAGCCCCAACACACTGATTGTGCTTCCAGGAAAAGCATCAAATGATATTATAAACCTTCAGACACTATTCAATACCTGACGTCAACCTTTTCATAAGCAACAAATTACTGAAATGCAGACCAAATGAAGAGACGGCTGGAAAACTAATATTTTTCCAAAATAACAGCTGTTAAAAAAGCATTTTATGATGTCATGCTAAACCAAGATGTAAAAGCAGGAAAGTTATTCATGGATTCAGTTGCTATTCTGAGAGTGCTTTCTGTGCACTCTGCCATCCAGCAGCAGGCTCCACAGCACTGCTGTACAGAGCCTTTGCCTTTTTTAAAGATTGTGCAAATGGAATTCAAAAGGAAAATTAAGCCTTTTACCAATATTGTTATCTAGGATAACTCTGAAACACCACCATTACATTGTTAGACATTTTTTTTCCATTTAATAAAAAAAATTTAAGGCTTTTATTGTTCATACTGTTTCTTAGACTATTGACAGATAGCAGGTATTCTGAAACAATATTTTTTATTCCCATCACTCACTAAATACAAAACATGGAGCTGTTCTGTCAGATCTAAATGAACTCTGCTTGGTGAAGGCCCAGAAAAGAAAGGCAATTTTATTCTACCTTTTAAAAAATCCTCATTCTAGATTTAAGTGAATCAGAGCTATCATTTGGATTTTGGCAAATTATCTTCCCACTTTTTCAATCAGGTTACCTCTATGTTGTCTCTTAATAGCAGTGCAAAGCAGACTGCAGTGAAGTTGACAATATGTCTGATAGACTTAAAAGTAAGAACTAATCTGAGGCTTTGAAAAAATCCCAGAATTACAGACAAGGTAGGTTGAAAAAAATAAGAAAGAATGAAAGTATGGTTACCATGCAAATCATAGTAAAAAACAATCTCAGGGTAATCACAGTGTTGAATAATCAAACTATACTTTATTTCAGAAATATTAAAACTACATTCAAGAAGCTAAAATCTTCAGTTACTGGAGAAGCCATAAAATAATCTAGACAGGAATGTCATGCCAATTGCAATCACAAACATTTACAGCACTGCTTCGGTATAGCATGCATACTTAACCAAAGTTAACGCAACAAAAAATGCTTTGTGTTAACATTTGGAAACTTTAAATATAAAGGGAAAACATGAATAAGAAATTTTGGTAATAAGAAAAAATATATGTCCAAAAATCTTTATTAAACACTGTACAAAAAAAAATATTGCACTTTTAAATCAGACAATAAATATCTACAAAAGTATCTTACAAATGTTTAATTTAAAAAACTGCTTAAACAATAAAGACCCATTGCTGATTAAAAAGGTAACGATCAGGAATATCCTCTCCTTGCAGTCAGCCTTGGACACAATAGTCCACCCTAAACATTTTCTATACAGTAGTGCTACCCTAATTCTCAGTGATGCAAACCCTCTGTGCAGGATGCTGCGTCTGAGCTGCCCCCACAGCACCCCCAGCCCTCTGCCCGTCACACAGGCCAGAGGTGGAACACAAGAACCAAGTCAAAGTAAGCATTCAGGCCTCCAATGTGAGCAGTAGTTTGGAAACTACAAAAGAAAACATCTATTTTCTGCCTCCTGTGGTGTCCTCTCTCCTTAAAGCCCTGGTCAGACAAACTGCAGTATGGAAGATAATTTACTCAGGAATACCATGGTAAGAATTTACCAACTTGCAAATGACTCAGATGGTTAATGGTCATGATGGAAAAATCATTTTGATGGAAAAAATAGATTTCTTGCACTTGTCTATCTTCTATTAACTAATAATTAATAATTCTTGCTTGGACATTTTTCCCCATTAATGGAGAAAAATAGAATGATTATCCAGGACAAGAAATCTGACAGCTATTTTAGCCAGTTACTGGCTCCTCATTTGACTTGATGTGCAAGAGAACAGTGCTCACAAGTGTTTGTTCACAGCTCTGACAAGGAAGCTTCTGTCTCATTTAATATCAGTACAAAAGTATAATCATGCCAGAACTTCAATTGTACTTCAGAGACTGGAATTAGAATAGAAACAATAAAAAATGACACCTCATTTATTTAAAAGAGATCTATTGCTGCTTTGAAAATTATACAAGGATCTATAGTTTGTTACTGCATGCACAGAAATACAAGCAGGAAAAATTCAATGTACTTCTGTGTATCCATCTGAGAGCTAGTATCCGTAAAGCATATCCTGTGAGATCAACCCTTAAGCTCAAGCTGTTTATGAAAATGAAGCTGCTGCCAAAATTTTACAGCTACAAGCCACAGCTTCTATAAATTTAAAAACAGTGTTAAATATGATGAAAAAAAACCCCAAACCAAAATCCTGGGAGTCAATAGTTGCTGCATGTCCAAAATTTTTTTAAGTATTTTTGTGACTCTTCATCATAAATTAAGGACAGTAACCACTATTTGCTGCTTTTAGGTAATGTTTTGTTCACTGGTAAAATTATAAATGATGGCCTGCAAAATTTTACAGATAATATGCCACGTATTATCTTGCTAATCCAGACATGTTTAAAACATTAGAAGTTCCACTGCAAAGAATGAAAAATGAAAGCTCCCAGAAACAATACCTTATCCAGCACATCACTCCACGATACTGTGTTTTCATTAGCCCCCATGCTGCCATTGAACTGTTACAACTAATGTCTCATTTTCAAGAACATACTTCAAACAGATTAGTTTAATGAACCTCTCTTCTCATCTCTTCACTGCAGCATCATGAACTTGCCATAGAGGACTTAGATTTCTTGACATGATTGACAACATCTTTCTTTGTAGGTGTCTATCAAGCATAACTTTAGCTGCTTTACAAATGTACAGTAGGGACTTGTATCCTTGCATTCGCCTTCTGAAAAATATATTTAAACATTACAAGGCTTTATAATGAGCAAAAGAGAAACAGCAGAACTTGCCATAGTAATTGTCAACAACTGATGGGTTCCTGCTAGCTTTGTAATTATTTTGCTGCATTGCTGGCAGCAGTGGATTCAAAGCTGAACAAGGTCACAAGTGAGAGGTGTGATCCCACTGCATTCATTTACTCATTGTCTGTTTCAGAACACTACCCCATCTTGGAGGCATTAACAGCTCGCTCAGAGACTTTTGAGTCACAACTGGCACAGTCATGTAGGGAAGTTTTGCAAAAAACTTCCTAAATATCCTGTTTCTAAAAGTGCTTTTGAGGCTTTAATATCAAACTGGCCTACTTAGAGAAAAGAAACCGCAGGATTACGAAGTGCTCCTTGGAGAGGATAGTTTTACCTTTGATGTACAATCAAATGCTTGTAGAATCAATAGTGTACAACTGTGAGTCACATTTTAATATAACTGCTACAAACTATTACTATGCTCATATTTAAATAAACATCTACATACTGCCACAGGATGTGACATTGCAGTGTTGCCAGGTCACTGGTCTCTTCCTCCCTCTGCAGAACTGCTCGGCCATGGGTTTGTTGCTCTGCCTGTGCACGCAGGACACTCGTCTGGACTGGAACCCACTCCCACAGCCCACACTGCAGGGCCTCCAGGGGCCTGTCCGCCAGTACACATCACACACCTCTGAAGAACAGTTCCTTCTGGCAGGAGGGCTGTGCAAGGAAATAAATGACAGTTAAACGTTTGCTTTTGCTTTGAACCCTTATTCATACAACAGTAGACCTGAGCAGCCCCCACACCCTAGTTCATAGCACAGCCAACCAGACCAGGATCCTCAAAATTATCTCTGTGTTTTGAATATCTCCAAAGACAGAGATGCCACAACTTTCTGGATAACCTGTTCCAGTTTTTCTTATATTTAAGTTGAATTCCCTTTATTTAATTTTGCACTCACTCATCACGCCTTCTCACTCATGAGAAAACGTGAGTTTCTTTAAACCAGTTTCTTAACCCTGAAATAGAAAAGGTATTTTGTCTTTAAGAAAACTTAACTGATCCTGAAACTCTGCATATAGGATGCTGTGTGTTCTTCAGGCATAACCTTTCCTGCATTCTTGAAATCATCTTGTGAACACAAAGCGATGACTGTCTCTACCTCTTTTCCTTTGTTTGACACAAAAGAACTTGCCTACTTGCACTGCAGTGATAATCCTGTACCTTCAATCTGATCATCTAAAGAATCTAACTTGTAACTTCTTCACACTGGTTACCTTTTTCTTTCATCACAAGAAGAGTTTGGCACTGAAGATCCGTTCCGAAGCTGACATATGAACTGGCGGTGCTGGGAACCTGCAGGGCGGCCTGCACAGTGACCAGAACACTGAAAATTGAGAGAAAAGGGTGAGGGGAGAAAAAACCAAACAGCCAAGTTAGTAACAACAATTATCCTCCTAGGGAGCTACCCAGCTACACAGACCAGCCATAATTTTTTGCCTTCTTTAGCCCTGTCACACCTCAGTTTGGATAAGGCCTAAATATTTTTGGTTCTCTCTGTGCAATTTTGCCAAGACACTGACTTTCCTGCCTGTTCCTAAAGCTAAATCCATTGTCTTCTCCCACCGTGCCACATCCCTACTGCTACAGAATTCTTTCTGTAGCTCTGCCCATTACAAACTTGCCTTGCTAAAACCTGTATTGGGAATGCAGTGATAGCAATTCTAATTAGTTACTTTGTACACTGAACCGGCAAACACAAATCATATCAAGTGAACACAACTTTGCCTCATGAAGGAAGAAACTGAAAATATAGGAAAACAGACTTCTGTGCATTCTGTGTATTGAACAATTTCTTCAATGTGCTGTTGAAGCCCATGCATATATCTTTTTTGGGGACTTCACAAGTACAGCTGTGCAACCTGTGTACTAATATGACTGCAATAAAAGCAATAAACCAGCTTGGAAAACAGAAATACATCGTAATGGCTTAGTTCATAAAACACACTGAAGCTAATACACTGGTTTCAGGTCATGTCTTCAACAAAAAAAAGTTGCTCAGAGAACATAAAATGAAAAAATAAGATTTATAATTGACTGGTCTGAAAGGTAATTACAGCCACAGAGCTCCTCCCTTGTGCAAGAGGACAGGTGTTGAGCCACAAGAGGACAGGTGTTGAGCCACAAGAGGACAGGTGTTGAGCCAGTGGCACGGTGGCACTGCCCCACTTCTATAACAGAAGGAGGTTCCCAAGAGAGGCAGTTTGTTACCTGTGCTTTGGGCTGTGCTGGCGCCCCGGGGCAGGAGTGCCCCGTGCAGGGTCTCCGGGCCGCGGGCCGGTCCCTGTGTGCGCAGGCCCCGGGCGGCAGGGCCAGCGCGCTGCCGTTGGCTTTGGCTTGGTGACACCACAGCTGTCGATGGCGAAATCCACCGCCACAAGGCGCAGAGCACTCTGACCACGGCCCAGCCACCCACCTAGAGGAGGCACAGACACATTTATGGCAATCACTGCAGTCCTGCTGGGAGTTGGTAGCAACTGTTTGCAAAGAAAATGCAAAAGAACCTGTCCCTGCAAGTTTTAGGTGTGTGAATAGTTAGAACCAGCTTTTCTTCACTTGAGCAAGGTCTTCTAAAGGTGGTTAACTGATGACAGCATATTTGCTGACAGAGGTTACAATCCTTGTTACCAGAATCAGTTACTAGGTGAGCCCCACAGATCCTGCTGGATGTGACATTCCAGCAGGAAGGAGAGTGTACTTTTCTACTACTTACAAAATGGATGGCACTGATTTAGTTGGTACTAAAGTGACAGCTGTCCTCATCCAAATTTATTGCATTGAGATCTCACCAGAAAATGGCTCAAGCAGAACACGTTATTTATTGATTAGAAGTGGCAAATATTTAGTCTCTCTTGGCAGCTAGGAACAATACTGGGGAGGCAGCAGGTGGTAATAAAATCAGGTTGACTTGCTCTTTGCATAAATCTAGGCTAGAAATATAAAATGAACTTTATGTGTACCACAAGAGTGATAACAGGAAAAAAAAATCTATTTTCTTCAGCAATAATTTCATTTCCTTACACTCAAACTGCTTATATCCATTCAAGGAAGATTAATCTTTTACAGTCCACACCCTTGTCTTTTTCTCCCTTTTAAAGCTGAAGTACTTTTGCAAATATTTGGTACAGTGCATGCACAGCAAAGCACAAGTTAAGTAGATACTCAAGTCCTTATGTTTGCTTAACTGTACCTCTCCACTGTGATGGAGCGAAGTGATTAAGCACATGCAAAACACTTTGAATAATTAAGGTCCCATGCCACTGACTATACATCTAAAGCCTTTATAATTCTATGGATGCTTTCTAAAGAGCTGCCTTGAGATGAGAAGATTGTGCAGAAATCAGTAAATGAGAAAATGGGAAGGGAAGTCTGGACATTTTGCACTTCCCTCCCAGGTCAGTAACCACAGGGAAGGACAGAGGTTAGAGGCACTAAGAAACAGACACAGGACTATTTTCCAGACATCTGGGATGCTCTTCCTGTATAGAAAGCATGGAATATTTCATAAAAGAAAACCAATTTATATGTTAGCATACACATATGGCCCAAGGCAGAGTTAATTATGTTAGTATACACACAATTGTCTTCCATTGGTGATTGCATAAAGCCAAATTAAAAGCAGAACAAATCTAAGCATATAAAAAGACAATTCAGTTACCATTCTCCTTAGACATATGAAATAACCTATTTGTTTATGTTGTGAATACTCCAGGGCCAGTGATAATCAGATTATTTAGTCATGCCCTGCAATCCACTGAAAGGTATGACCTTGCTCAGAGGAGCCCCAGGACCTCTTGCACCCTCCTGTCATCTGCTCCAAATGCTGGAGCTTAAGAGGGAAACCTGCAACTGAAGCTGTGTTTCAAAGTATTACTTTGATTTCAGTATTTTTCTACTGGCAAAATGTTAGTTTTCTCTGGGCTGACTAGAGTTCAGTACCACAATTTAAGATAATCTGGTTTTTGGCTGCTAATGACAAAATATAAACAACTTCTCCTGATGCATATCTGTTGCTAGGTTTTCTGCATTTGGAACAGAATTTAGAACACATTGGCAAGATGCACTCTCACAATGTCAGCTAAGGTCTTAACATTTCCCTGCCAACATTTTCCAGCGAGAGACAACTCCAAAATGTGTGTATCCCTCACAGATTTTTGCTGATAGGGATGGATAGTTCTTTAAAGCAACAAAAACACTTGTTTTGAGGATCTTGTGGGGTTTTCTATTGAAAACCTGGAGAAACACCTTGTTGAGCTGGAATGCTCAGTGCAACTCAAATAGTCTAGAGGTATGGTTTTGGCCTTTGGAATCAGATGTAGTGATACACTTGTCTGTGATATAATTATTTGCAGCCCCATGATCCCCAGTTGATCCAGTGAGAAAACTGGCACTGTTCTGAGGGGCATTAGAGAGAAAGGAGGCGTTCCACAGAACATCATCTTTCTCAGAGCTCTGCTGACACAAAGAGAAGCAGGTGAACACAGAGTTACTCTGGCCACTCTAAACACAAAACGTTTTCCCTCTGGGGTGGCACAGATTCCACAAAACTGCACATCCCTGTGTCTCAGAGACCTCTCCAGCTTAGCTTTTGAGGTGTGGTGTGGTAGCAGCCAGACTTGCTGCAGCAGCATGGAGACACGCTCAGGTCTCATTTATTCAGTTGAATCAAACATTTCCCTCCTTGCTTGATCCATTTCCACATCTCTCACGCTTTAAGGTTCATGGTGAACATTTCACACTCAGAGCATAAACACAGAAACAATTTCAGGAGCTGGTGAGTGCATTTTAATACACAAAGAGCCCATGGAAATAGAACAGAAGGGAGTTTACCTGGGAGGGCAGTCCTCTCTGTTGCAGGGCTGGTAAACAATCACTGGCTTTTGCAGGTCTCTGCACTGGGACTCATTTACTTTCTGTTTCTCTGTGTTTGTGCACTGCAGGCTCCTGGAGCGGGTTCCTGAATGCCCGCAGGTGGCAGAGCAAGGACTCCACCCATCATATTCCCAGGTGTAATCTAAGAAATACAATTGGATGCAGTGTGAGAGAGGCACTGTGCATTGGAACTCTATCACATTTTGATTGATCTGGCAGCACACTCTGTAGGCTGGATAGACACCACATCCACTATAGAAAAGCATTTGAAAAGGGACCATTAGCCAAAGTAGAATTTAGTTCTGCTCAGCTTCCCCTCAAGTTCAGCCCTTGCCTTTGAGCATGAAGCCCTCTAGAAGGCAAATGAGATCAGCACATGAAGGGCAGAACCTGGCTCACAGTAGGAACTGATGAGCTTCCTTTAAAACTTTCATAACATTTTTATACAATGAGCATTTAAAAGAGGAAATTGTAAATCAGGCTCTCTAGGTTTCCTGCTGTTCTACAGCAAGTTCGTCCTGAAGAAAACTCATCTTACTCCAGACACCTCACATAATTTCAGGATTCAAGAAAATCCTGTCCTAAACTACAGAGAAGTATTTAATGTAAAAATAATTTGCCACTGAGGCATCTGGCAAGATGAAAAAGGAATTTGTTTTAAAGAGCGTTTTATATTAAAAACCAATCACCTCCAACAATTACTACCTTTATATTTAGTCAAAATTCCACACTTACCCCTTCCTCCACAATTTTTTTTGACACTTGGTAAAAGATGAAGTACTATGCAATGTTGACAGATTTTTATGTGATCACAGAAGGAGTCAGGTTTTTCTATAATAACCAAGAATAATTGATAGCTACCAGCTGTGTCCACAGACTCACTCTTGCAGCACATAATGAATTCTTTAACTTATTGTTTTTCAATGTTTCCTTATTACTTCTGGATTTCTTAAAATAATACAAAAGGGCCTTTTTCAAAGTAGAAATAGTTAAATTTACTGACTGCAGCTATGATGGAGAGACTGTATTGTTTGTTTAACTACGATGACACTGCTCAGAAGTGCCCTCAAAATGCCTACTGTGCAAAAACCTCCAGGGGAGGTTTTACAGCTTCACAAATGCATGGGTATGGTAGTGATGAAACATTTACTGAAGTGTCAATCACAGTTAAAGCTCAGAACTATAAATGGAATCACCCCAAAATACTGCCCAGCCTGACTGGAGAGGGGATTGGGCAGCCAAAGGCAGTCCAGCTGAAGACTGCAGATGGATAGTTCAATAACTGGCAGAAATTATAACTGTAATGAGATCTAGATTAGGATCTAGGGCTGGAGCTAGTTTTGAAAATTTCTATTAGAGTATTTGAATTACATTTGATTTTTAAAGCAAATGTTTTGATGTGTCTCAGCAAGATTCCTTTGCAAATGTAACTTCCCTCATAACCTCAGGCATTTCAGAACCCTCTTCACCCATGAACAGCCACCAAGAACATCCTCAAACAGAGCACAGGGGATCTGATCCTACTGCTTGAGTCCTTTGCAGATCAGTCATAAACCAAATCAAACTGATAGGTGAAGAGATAAAACATACAGAAAAGTTTACAGTGTCAACAGATGCTTGTTGTTAAATCTGAGTTCCTAATTATAATTAGGTTTTAAAAAAGAGAATAAAATTATTTTCTAAACCCTTAAAATGTTTAAAACTTGACTAAATGTTTGCAGATTGTCCTGCTGGTGCATATGCAACGTTCTTTTAAAATTCATCAGTTTTGCACATTTTATAACCTACTGATATAAATGTGAGTTTGTGCAAGTGCATTATGCTGGGGAACCTTACAGGACATTCTTGAGACTTTCACACTCACTATGAGTGTGCAGTGTGCTCTAGTACAGTGATGTGATTAAGGGTGTCTGCAGTAAGGTCACTCACTACCATATTAATTGTGATGATGCTGGAGTATGACAATTACATTAAGATTATTTTAACTATAATGAAGGTGTTTCCAAAGAGGACCTCAAAGTCAGTTTTGTTTCAGTTTTGTAGGCTACCATGGAGAAGTTTGGTGAAGGGGAAGTTGATAAAACCTGTCTGATTTAAAACTATTTAAGCAGAAAGACACATTCTCTCAGCTTCTCAGATACACAGGCAAGCAATAAGAACCCCCACATGATATTTGGATACCATTAATTACCATATCCAACTCTGAGTATGAGCATTGTCTATTGACTTAAGGAAGACCATTCCCATATGTGAAGCTAAGCATGTATTTCTGAATTACTTTCAACACAGAAAAGAAGGTTAGTTATTAGGAAAGTCTTTACAGAGCGAAAGAAGATATTTTAAAATTCAAGAATTTGTCATATAATTTTCAACAAACCTTCCTTCTTGACATTTACCCAAACTGACATTAGTTTTGCACTGGCTGAAGTCCGACATTGGAATTGTCCAGCAAATTGACCAGAGTTGGTGTTCACCTCTAGGATACGACCCCCAACCAGGGTTCGGTATTCCAAGGTCTTAACTTCCTCAACTGGACTCTCTCCAAAGAGCCACTGGACTGTGTTTCTGTGACTGGGCAGCACTGGGCAACCTAAAAATCAACAGCATTTTAGCAGGTTTTTCTCAACTGGTTGAAACGTTTGTGAACAAGTTTGTACGACTGCGTGATTCTACATAAAGGACATTGCCATTCTAAACAAAAACAGGAATATGCATAAATCCACTGAAGGTATGGCCCAAAATCCTGCCTTCCCCATGAAGGGTATGAGCTCTGTAAGCTGATGTGTGCTTACCACACTTCTTCATCATTTCCCTTTCAGTAAGTTCTTATAAACTTAACTTCTATAGGAACAAAGTGGAAGGGGGAACAATGATTTAAATGGAACGAAGAGTTCATCCCAGACTCATAATATGCAAACAGGTCTGTAGTTAAAGACCTTATACCTGTTTGGAAAAGGAGTCAGAAAAGTATTAAATGAAATTACTGCATTTTCACTCCACAGGGCGCAGGCAGGGATGGAAACAAAGGCACTCATTTAGATGGGAAAAAACACAAACCTAGAGTCCAGCTAAATCCCTTCCATTTTTTCAAGTTAAGCTCAAGGAGCAATTACATGGATTTAGTGTCAGGGTGATTCACCTCACAGTGCCTTAAGGAAAGCTATTTTTTGAAAAGCTGGATAAAAAAATATGCTTGCGTATCTTAATCTAAGGCCTCCTCACTGATAATGGAGAGCTGAGCTAGAATTAAGAAATCCAGGTGGTCCCCAAACCTGGACTTCTGGGAATTGCAATCACTCTTTCCATGGGGCCACCTCTAATTTAATAAAGTAAATAAATAATATTAATGAAAAAGCAGAAAAGACAACACACCTATTCTTAGTGGATCGCCAGGTACGACACTGACATTTGTACCAATCCCAGATGCCATCAGGACACGCTTTTTTCTGCTTCCCTTCAATAATTGTGTGTTATTCTCTGTAAGTCTTTGTTCTGTAACACAGTGCATAAGATCTCTTCTGAGCAAGAACTAAATCATGATGCCGAAAAACATTTCATTTCAAAATATTCAGCACACTAGTTATGAAGCAGGAAGATAACAGCAGTTCAGAATTCTTTAGGAACAGCTTCATTTATGCAGTTAAATTATCTATGAAATGGACTACATGTGTACAGGGAAACAAATTATTTATGTTTATGCAAGTTTCTGAATTAATAAATCAATAAATTTATTGAATTTGTTAGAAAAACAAGCCTATAACAGTGTAAAAACAAGATTTACAGAATGTATTTCCTGTTTTTCATGAAAATGTTATTTATTATTTAATTGCATGCAGAAATTAGAAAAAGAATTCTCTCAGTGGAATCTGGCCAATTCCTCTGTTCCATTAAATGGAATTATGACAAAGTGTTATAATAGAAAAAAGAAGAACATCTTTTAAACTCTAATTATGCATAGAGATAGCATAATGAATGCAGAGTCAAATGCCCATCACTATAGCAACTCCTCCTTTTTATCATATGCTGGGAGAATAACTGCCAAAAATGTGGGCAATCTGTCAGTAACACACAGTTCTTACCACTTAGTCAACATTTCTGTTTAAATGAATGTACATAACATCTATGGCTCTCCTTCCAGAAGGGTTTAAATCTTTTGCTATGTTCTAACTTCTCTGGGTCATTTTACATTGGCTCAACATTTTTCCTCAGTGCGCAATTTCTGTGCAAAGCCTCCTGCCTGTCTGTAAACACCAGGACAGAAAAGTCTCCACAAAACCACAGTGAAGCCAGTTCCACAGGCAAGAGACTGGTTCCCTTGTCAGTCCTTAGGGAGTTTTATTGGAAAGGCTGCACAGACTTTGTGCTACTGCTGGACTGGCCCTGACCAGGCAGCAAGTCCCGCAGCCAGACCAAAAATCGGACGGGATATTTCAGACAGCACTGAGCCACTACAATCTGCAAGTCCTGACAGCAAAAGTCCTCCCATTTCACTGCAGTCTTGCACAGCCAAAAACTTGGAGAATTTGGCCTTCTCCTATCCACTCCAGATTTATTTAAACTAATGTCACATGATCAGGAACAGAAACAAAATTTAGACTCTTGTGAGCAATCTTCCAGTCACGTCATTATAATAATATTCCTCTCTGGAACATCCAAAGTTTTGATGTACTCCAGGAAAACTGAAACCAGGAAGCAGCTTCAGTCTACTCTCATCCTCACACAGAGGCTCCTGTTATATCTTTAGCGTCCTCCTCGGCCAACAGACCCAAACATCCACAACCTGCCTGAGGTGTGTGCCCAAGAAAGGGATCATTGTGGCAGGACTGGTCACAGGGAGCTGCACTGTGCACAGCAAAGGGGTGACACAGCTCATCCCTAGAGCCAAATGACCCACGGACTGCAGTGATTTGCAAGGCATGATTGCATTAGACAGAATTAAATTATTAATCTCTTTACAACAGAGGTATTTACATGGAGTTTTTTCTTTACATTTTCTATTCTGAGGGTTCAGAGCTCATAATCAGAATATTTTTCTTTTCCACTCCCCTACATTTTATTGGCCTCTATAATTAAAAAAAAAAAAATGAACACCAAACCCCAAAACCAGCCTTTGCTTTCATTTTCCTGTGTTTCCCTGAAGATTTTCTGAATACTCTAGCCTGCCCTGTGTCTCTAGTTCAAAGCACTGGACCCACTCTAACAGTGGGGTTAGTTCCTAATGTGTCAGGTGGTTTAAGGGCTGATTATTTGTCACCTGGAAGCAAGAAGATGGAACAACCTTAAAGTCACAAGTCAAACCACCTGTACCCAGATCCGCATTAAAGGAAACACAAAATAGAGAACAGATCCAAGGGAGTCAGATGCAATCAAATTTTTCAAGTTTCTAATAAAGTGTAAAATATGCCCCCAACTATTTCATGGTTAAACTTTGGTTATAAATTGGCTGACTTTTGTTATCAGTAAGGAATTCTCATTTAGCACTTACCAGTTATGTGGAGCACAGATGCAGCCTCAGCTTTTCCGAGGGCATTAGTTGCTCTGCAAGTGTATGTTCCTGCATCTCCGTAGGAAACGTTCCTCAGAAATAGCGAGCCATTCAAAACCAAGAAAGAATTGACTTGTAAAACACCTTTCTTCTTCAACCATGTTACATTTGGTTTGGGAACGCCTTTAAAATGAAAATAATTAAAGCATTGTGAGAGAGAAGCCATGGGGTTTATATTGCTAACTGCTACTGTAGCATGCAAGAACCCCGAGTTCCTTTGTCACTTCACAGAGTGTGCAAACCTAAGTAACAGCATTGCAGTAAAACAAGCAGTTTTCACACTCACAAGAAAACCTCTCCGTTGTGAGCCCTATTAATAATTCAGCATCCCACTAAGAGTAAAGATCAAAGTTTAAGTACTGCAAGCCCAGCTCAAACACAGCTTTACAGAATGCTACCAGTTCCACAAAAGCAATGTGCTCAGGTATCTCACTGGAAGATGTTACATCACTAAACCCAGTCAGGAAAAGCTGATGGAAAGATCTGCACCTGCCTCCCACAAGGAAGGAAGGACAGAAGGGAGGAAGATGATTAAATTTTTTATCAAAAATTAGGAAAAAAACCTGGGGCAACAATATTTCTCTTGAGGAAAAATAGATTAGAAAATACACATGGCCAATTTATGCCAAAACACTTGTGACAACTTCTCCAAGTTGCAGATGTGATCTCTACAGCTTGTAATGACAGAGGGTGAAGGGAACAGAAAGAGCTATTAATAATGAAAAGAGGAGTTCTCTTGTTAAGCAAATCTCAGTTACTGTGGTAGAGAAGCCAATGGTCTATCATCATTCCTGCTATAGTACTTGAACTTTGAGAGCCTCAGCTCTTGCAGACAACTTGTCATTTTCAATTTTAATCAACAAATTACTTCTAACACTTATTTTTAATGAAATTATTTTTCCACTGGCACAGTACCAGTGGGAAGACTTCAACTGTTTTATTTTCCTCAAACATTTGCCTTTAAAAAGAAATTTTTCAAGCTGGCAAATTAGACACCTCTGGTTGAGCTGCTGCAGCAGAAATGCTCTTTCCAGGTTCCAAAATCCTGGGGGAAGTAACTGGGTAAGTTGGCACATGAGTGGCACACTGAGCAGCCACAGATGTGCACAAAGGTGCAGGGATGGGAAAAGTCACAGGTGAAAAAAGTCTTTCACCTGAACCCTTTTTTTCACTGAATGAATTGGTCAGTGCTCACTGAAGGCTCCTCAACCAGGTCCTGCTACAGGAGCCGACCCAAATGTGGGACGTTTGGAAGCTCCAGCCATGCTGAATGCTAATTCAGCCTCCTCTCCTCACAGATCATTGTGCAGTATTACTTTACAGATGATGTCTTCATGATGTGGAATGGCCTTTAGGAACAACTTTAACGTTTCAATCACTGGCTTAGCACTTCCAATGCACACCTCAAATTTTTCCTTTGCTGTAATAGGAACCAGACATATTTTTTGGAACCTGCAATTTCACTGAAGGAAAAAGCTCCCCCCGCCATTTTGTCTAGAAAGGCAGTGAAGAGAAACACTCTCTGCATAATCACAGGTTTTATTCTAGACAATTTAGCAGCTGTTCTGTGCTTTTAAATTCATGTAGAATTGTGTTTTACTGAATAAAGCTGTGTAAAACAAGATCTGCAGAGTGCACAGCGGTCCAAAAACCAGGTTGTTTTTCAAGTTTCTAGAAGACCCTTTATGCCACTTTGAAAAATCCATCTGGAATTAGGATGAGATCTTGGTTTAAGGGTCTTTTTTCCATTTTACCCAGATTTCTGGCTAAAGTGTATAATTCTCAGACATTTTTCCTTTACAGTGTACTTTCCACAGCCATTCAGGCGTACATACTTACTCTGCAGATGGGCTGAGGAGGTGGTGTGAGGATCTGAGCTGTTTTACTCTAAGGCCTAGAGGTTTGCAGCCAGACTACCCTCACTGGCACCTAAACCCAGCAGGTCAATAAGAGCCAAAAAGAAGCCAGAAGCAGCACAGCTGAGATGGGACTGAAGTAAAAAGGTTTAAAGTCAAATTCCACAAAACACAAAAACGTTTGGAATGGTTCAAATTTAAACTTTTAACCTGAGCCTCTATCAAACATCAGCCCAATATCACCTCTTGATAGTCCTCCCTCTGCTCTCATGACAGCATTTAGAAATGTAGCTCATTCCCAGGATTTAACTAAACTCAAATATTTTTCTTCCAAACGGTTTATATCCTAGAGCTACGCCAGAAAAATTGCCATGTCTCTGTTCTTCTACGTGTGCCTCATTCAGAGACATGTAGAGCCTTTTAAAATATGAACTGGAGTTCACTTTGCAGAAGACATCTGCAGAATAGCTTTGCCACTCATTTTAAGTTCAAAACTGGGTATCTGTCACACACCTTAAACTCAAGTTATAGCAAATGATTCCTCTTTCTTTCTCCAAAGAGCTGTATTTGTTTCTCTTTAGGGAAAACAAGTGAGTAATACCACACACACAAGTAAATCAGGCCATTACTCAAGTGAATAATGTGAGCACACAAACATAAATTGTAGGACTGAGGAGAAGTGCAGACAGAGCCCTGCACCACAGGCCAGCAGCCAGTCCAGCTGTCATGCACCAGGAATCCACCCAAGCCATCCTAGGGGTGCTGGCAGTAAGAGATAAAGAGTGTGTGAGTGCGAATCCATGGAAAACAAGCAGTTAAATAGATGACATTAAAACCACCACCAGTGCTTTACACATGGGCATTGCACGCTGCCTGCAGCTGATGTTACCTGGATACCCTCAGGGTGCACCCAAAAAGGGAAGCTGTTTGAGGGGAAATGATCACAACAATCCTGCACAGCATTTTACCCCGAACTATCAAGGAGTAAGATTTTTATCTCAGAGTTAATTATTATTATGTGAACTGTGTGCTGAGAACCTCTGAGTTGGCCTCTTCACAACCATTTTGAGGACCCTTCAAGATTTTGCATTTCATGCTTCCATTTCTTTTCCCAGCCTTTGTATTACATGGAAACCCACTCACTATCTGGAGTGAGACTGGGAAATATTGGACTATGTCCTTAAGAACAACTGGTATTTGTAATCAAGCTCCTTCTCTGACCTCTTCTCTCACTTTTGATTAGGTTGCCATTAACAGTTTTAAGGCAAATGCTCAGTGAGTCCTGAACTAAGGAAAAAAATAAAATTAGAGAAGAATTCAGAGACCTATTACAGACTGGAGTAGAACATGAAGAGAGGAGAAGAGAGGAGGACTGTGCACACTTTGCAGCCAGGACACAACTGGTCCCAGAAATCAGGGACCTCTAACCCTGCCTTTCAGGGGAACCCAAAACTGGAGGGCAAAAATGTGATATAAAGCTTTCAGAGCTGGGTATCCAGAGAGACACAGCAGAGGAACCACTTAGAAAAAAGGCTGATATCTCCTAATAGACAGCCTAGAAACAGATCAAAGAAATATAACTGGAGAAAAAGACATCCCTGTAGTCCAGTTCCTTCACATTCTTGGGCAAAGCAGCACATGCATTTCAAGCTCATCTGGACAGCTTCACTTTATCTGTATTTTCATATGGCCAGTGAAAAATCCTTTTCTGCTGTACGTCTCATGAGAGACAGAGTTCTTGTTTATATTTTCATTTCTGGAACTCCTATCAGGAAAAACTCTTACTGTTAGAGGACACTTAGAAAAACTAGTTTTAGGCATGCATTTATTCTTTTGCTTAGGAGTACCTTGCATAAAATTCCATCTCATAACCCATCACAACCCCAGCATGCAGTCAGCATTAGCACATTTCAGGTGCAAAACCTTCCATTATGCAGATTTTCAGTGCATCTTCTTTAGAAATTAGACTCCATATTTACTGCTCCTGAGATAAGATTTCCCTTCCCTGCTGGTATGCAGCACTACACACTGAGCTGAGTCTCATCTAGGAGCTCTTGGGAGAGAGCAGGCAAAGTACACAATTCCCACATTCCTCTTGTGACAAGGCTCTCCCAGTTGCACTGTGAAAAGCACTGATTTTCCTACACAGAATCTGCAGGATAGTGTTCAAGTATACCATCAAAACCAAGAAAAATTTCAATTTTTTTTTCCTAGGCAAATAGTTAAGGCCTAAAACCTCTGTTTTACTCTTTATAACTCATGTAAATAAAAACCTAAGAGTTTTAAGCAGTTTTCTCAACCAAGTAGAAATGAAACTAAGCAAAAATAAGCCAAAACCAAGTTGTTGCTTTCTTTTTTCTTTCTTTTTTTTTTTTTTTCCCCCCTTCCCTTAAAGGAGCTGAAATTACTCTTAGGCTTTGGGACATATTTGTAGGACTTCATGGAGGATTTTGTCCTGTGCACAAGGTTGAATTTTACTGCAGATGCTTGACTCTCGCTTACTTAAAGGTTGATCTACACAGGGACTTTAAATGAATAAAAAAACCTTTCACACTGTATTCAGGAGTCTTTTTTCAGAATTGTAGCAAGAACACTTACTAGCTGAATAATTTCTGATTTGGTCCCCAGACAGCACGAAAAGGGGCAGGAGGAAGGAGGAAGAGATGGCCTGGAGCCCCCTTTGTTTTCTTCCTACCCCAGCTCCATGCAGATGCAGCTGAGGATGAGGCCAAAGGTTCACCTCCCCCAAAGTGCCAAAGGCTCAGAATCCCAGAGTGCAGTAAAGATCCCAGGGATTCAAATGGGAGATCTATCACTGGATCCAGAGAGTAGCAGAATCAAACAATTATATCCTACAGCTCCAAGTCAGGAAATCACTTAGGCATGAGACTAAATCCACCCCTATCAGGGAATACAATTAAACACATACTTAACATTCAGGATGGCTGTAATTGTCCTTCATGAACAAAGATGCATTCTTGAACTCAGGCCTTCTTAGTCTTAGGAAAACCTTGAAAATGTGAATCTTACTCTTGCAACGGATCTAAATCCTCTTAAAAAGTTCTTCTATAGACCTAAGTGGCTATAAAACTTTAAAATTAGTTTAATCTATTTTTCTGACCTCAAACACAGGTTATTTTCCACTAGCACTGGAGCAGCTCTACAATACTCAATGTTCCATGAAAAAAGTCATTTTCCACCATGAGTGGCCCTGGGACAGCAAATGTTATGGAAAAAAACTCTAGCTCCAGATGGGACTGCAAAACACGTGTTTAAAAAAAGAGAAAAAAAGGAATCTGCACTATAGGGTGCCCTTAAAATATTCAGTGTTCAAAAACAAATTTCCTCCAACCTTGAAAGCCCTGTGAAATATTACACACCATAAAAACCTTGGCCTACTAACTACTTGCTCTAAAACACTGGATATGTCTTCAGAAATTTTTCCCCCAGCTACGTAGAATCTCATAAAGTATTCTGAGTTTCCCATTCAAGAGCAAGGCAGAACTGTGCTGGCACATAGCACATTCTGCTGCACTTCACTAGAGCTTTACCTTATTTCAGAGGCTCAATTTGCATGTCAGATTTCAGAGGAGACAATTCTGGGTCAACTATATACACCCAAAGAATGTCATCTGATGATTATTTACCCCACACCCACTAACACCTCCTGTGCACTGAGCATAACATACAAAGCAATTGCTTCCACAGGTACACCTTCGTATTTTCTCCAGCAGAATTCTCAATCTGCCATTATATTCATCTGAATTATGCTTGGGTAATCAACTCCTAGTGAACCCTAAAAAGCCTAAACCTGCTGCTACTGAAATTACCCACATGAATCTTGCCAGCTTCACCAGGAATAATAGCCCTGGACAGTGCAGCAGCAGCGTGAGACATTCTGGCACTCGGTGGGATCCTCCCCCTGCCCTCTGACACTGCCCCTTCTCTGGCAATCTTTCAAAGCCTTACCTCTCCTGCTTCCTACCAGCCATGCAGCAGCCCCTCTTCCTAGGTGGTAGCAGCATCTGGCAGGATTTAGGTATTCTTACCAACATCTGGCCACCTCCTTAGATGGGTTCCCAAAGCAAGACCCCTTCCCACCCTGCTCTTGCTATGGCTCTGTCAGGTTCTGTTTGGCTCTCTGGCTGTCAGAGAGAACTTAATCTTTTTTCCAGCTGTAGAAGTTTAAGGCTAATATTTTTCAAAATCAGGCATTTAAAATAAGGCAACTATATTTAGCAGCTAATGACTGCTAGAGTGAATTCTGCAGTCGACCCCCACCAAAGCCTCGGTTGGTGTGCATTAGGGCACTTCCACAGTTCAGCACTGTTAGCAGAGACTGATTTACCCAGCTGGGGTAATTGTACTGTCACTTTACTGAATAACGGTGCTGCAGCACCAGGGACCACACTTTGTCATCAGACATTTATCACCATAAAGTAGATACATACACATGGACTTCAAAATTATAATTTTATCAGAAATCAAAGCACGATACAAGAATTGCTATCCTTGGACCTTAGTCCACTTAATCTGCATGTTCTGTTGAACAATGGGCACCTGGGGATGTGTAGGCAGAGTACAAAAATCATGGCACTTATTGAATAACCCTTCCTCAACATACCTTCCTATCTTCCAGGACTAGAGGTAGCCTTTAGGTCATGCCTGTTCCCTCTACTACTTTTCTCTCTACCTCTTCTAGCTCTATTTTATAATTTTTGAGATGAGATCAGGAAGTTGCAAACAGAATTCACCACAGCTTTAAAGAATGGCCAATTTTTATTTTCTATTATTTCATCCATTCCTCTGCCATTAGTTTTGATTTGGACAGCACCCAGCAAACGTGCTGGTGTTGCATGGAGCTGAGAACCACAGACCTTTCTCTGACTGTCAGTCCTTCAGGGACAGCCCCATGCATCTCTCTGCCTTTAAGGTTATTTGTTCTTCATGTACATTTATTCTGCCAATATCAACTTTGAATATCCTTTGAGCTCGTCTAGCTTTTAAATTCTACTTGTGTGATCATCCTGCTGCAACTCTTTGTCGGGAGTTTTAGATACATCAGCCTTTAATATATAGTCATTCTTCACAGTTTTAGTCAACAAACTCACCACATTCCTTTCGAGAACTTTTATAAAAATGTTGAGCATCACAAATCCCAGAACAGACTTTAGGGCACCCTGTTCTCTCTTCATTGTAAATGTAACCATTTTTTCCTCTCTGTCATTTAACAAGGGCTAACCACTGATGCAACCTCTTCCTTCACCCAATTAGAATTTGTTAAACTTTGCCTAGGCAACTTCTCAACAGCTTTTTGCAAACTGAAGTAGGAAATATTTGAAATTTTACCTTCTTCTACTACAATCCATTTTAACCCTTTCTGAACCAGGAAATTTAAGGAAATTTCTTTTCAAATTAGCAAAGCTGTGAGAGAAAAAAAATCAGTTTTGCAAACAACCCCAACTTATAGATTTCCCCCCACTTCCCCAAGGCTCTATCTGCCTCAGAAAGTAGTGGATGGCCCCAGGAATGTTTTTCTATAGAGACCTAGTAAGTACCAATATCCCAAAAGACACCCAGTGTGTGTTTGGATGAGGGTTGCTTTGGACTGTGCAGTCAGTCTTGCCTGGACCCTCAGCCATACTGCCCATTAGTATTGGCAAAGTGTCAGATATCGTCCCCAGGTTTAGTTACAGCCAAAGGGATTCAGTGTTCAGGTTCCCAGACTGTTACAAGACACAAAGTAAAGCACACTTAAGCTTTTGAACATCTTTTAGTCCTTCCTGCTTAATGCTGATCCGAACAAAAAACTCCAATGAGGATGTGCTTACTGTAAAAAGCAGAAGAGCAAAAGATTTTCCTTCCATTATACTAATTATAAACACTGTCATTCCTGCCTCATAAAATAAATCTGTACACACCCCTTTAAACCTTGAAATATATTACTAATATCCTTTAGAACATACAAAAAAGCCCTAAAAAAATGAAGAGCCAAAATCCTATTATTAAATTTCTCTATTTCTTCACTTCTCTCTTCTAAAGGGGTTAAGTATAGGAGACAAAGAACAGCATCACAGTTACATTTGGAATAGTGTGGGTAAATGAAGCAACAGATGGAAAATCAAAATCTTGATTTTTCTGGACCTGTTTCAGGTTCCAACACTGACAGCAAGTACTTGGTCCACCTTTGTGAAAATTCTGTGCAAAAAGATACAGCAGGCTTTGTGTGTTTCTCACAATTTTTTATCAGTATGTTATTATTAGAGGGCCAGAATGTACTCATAGGAATGCAGAATTTGGATGAAGGTGCAGATTCTACATTTCAAGGCCCGTGTGCCAAGATATTTCAGAGCAGCAAAGAGAAGTGTAAACAACTTCAGCTCAGTGTGTGTCACTTCACTGCTTCCACCAGCAAGGGGCAGACAATGCTCATTTTATTCATATTTCCACTTTTCCCTCTATTCGACTTCAACTTCGAACTTTCAAAGTTTTTACAATAAATGGAGTCTGACAGTTTTAGCTTATTTTAGAAATAATCACAAGACTTTTTTTTTCCTGCAAATACAATAAATGTTATCCAAGAGCAATTTGGAGCAATCAGTATTGATATTTATACCATGTGTGTTGACTGAAAAGCTCTTGGCTGTAAGAATGGAATATGAATCTATCCAGAATGTATGAATATCTTCTAATGTATGCTCGTGTGGGAGATATAAAAGTGAGCTTATTATAATTAGTGGAAAAATAGTCTTGTTATAAACTAAAAAGAGAAAAGGAAGAAATACCATCAGTTTGTACAGTTCAGCTAACCTTCCTTATTCTGTTCTTTGATGCCCTTTTTTTATTAGGATACACCGGTCTTCAGCAACTCAAAGGGCTTTTTTCAGTCTCAATATGATTTTTGGAGTGTGAGAGAAAGGCTTTCAAAAGGATAAAAGAACAAAATCAGAAACAAAGAAAAGAAAAACTTGCACCCAAAAGGCCAACACTGCACAAAATATTAAACTTCACATTTTCAGTAGGTCAGTCTCTTTGCAGCAGAAGCTATGGATTGAAGAACTCTAAAAACATCTTTTAGGTTATTAATTCTACAGAAAAAAACCCTCAGAGGTCACTGCAGCCAAGGAATTTAAAAGTAACTTAAGAATTCTACTACTGACATGGCATTAATACTCTCCACACACGTGGACACCTTATTCATTAGATGGTTCTTCTTGTGGAGAACTCTTCTGGGGGTAACAGGAGTCCCAAAGACCAGCTGTGACCCCAGTGAGAAATCTGCATGAATAATGTCTGTGTAGAAGGATCCTGAATAAGCTCCTGGCAGAACATGGAGAATGCAAAGACTTCTCCAGTGATGCTTCACTCAGTCAAACTCACAGGGCAAACACATCCTCTACAGAGCAGTCAGGAGGAAGGGCAGTGAGGAAGAGGTGCTGTAGATCCAGCCAAGGTCTCCCTGACTCTACAAGAGGGGCTCTCTTATCATTACTTTTGCAGGTCTAATCATTCACATCATATTTTATCAGCATTCACAACAAAGTTCTCATCCTCCTACACTGCAAATGGACATATTTTTGGACGTATCAGCATAAGGTGCTATTAAATTCAATCTTCTGAAGTCAGAGGTTTATTACTTTCCATTAAGGAAAGGAGAACAGGAAAACTCTGCTTACATCATTGCAAAAGTTTTTCTGTTTCTAGACTTAGTGACATTTTAAGACATGCAAGCTCTATTTTATTCACAAACAGTAATACTTACTTCCTTGGCAATGACAGGAAATAAAGCAATTAGATAAATCATTTTCTAAGTCAACACTGGTGTCTCAGCATAACTAAAGTTTGGCTCACCAATATATACAATTCTAAAGCATTTGGAAATCTACAGTCCCATGTGAAAATATTAATTTATATTTAAATTGCTAACTGCTTACCCATCCTAACAATATTAATATTAACAGTGTGACATGAACTCTCTGCTGAATTTGAGATGTAGGTCAGTTATACAAGGAGTTGCCAAACTATAGTTGGAAAATATTACTTCATCAAAGAATTAGCCTTGGTACAAGAGTGAATAGCAGAGCCACATGTCCTAATATATGTCAGCCTGGCGCCACTATTGTATGCAGAGCTATTTGCATATATATATTTCTATCACTACCCTGGTTCAGTATCAACACCCTCTGATATGGATTTCCCAGCACATAAATGTGAGCAAACTGGCTGCTCTGAGATTGTTCTTTGCAATGCTCATGGTTATTTGCACTTTCACACATCATCTTCACAAAAGGCTGAGCTCAGCTTATTAAATGCTTGACAGAATATTGCTGCTGTGACTGAAATCTTACACTTCAAACGTCACAGATAGAAATGGTAAGATTAAAAAGAAAACAGCTACCTTTCCAGCAAAGGGTTAGAAAATAAAATGAAGCTGTGAGCTGCTTAATGCATGTTAATTCTAATTAACATTATTCCTCCTCCACAGATGTTGAGCTAGAAAATACCTGTATTCTCTCAGTTCTTTTCTTTGTTTCCTCACTGCAGCTGCAGTCTGATGGATCTGAAAGGTGAGTTTACTTCACCATCAGGTTTAAAGTTCTATTAGGCTGTGGCTGGAGATTTCATTTTCAGTTTTAACAATAGTCTAGACAGATGTGCATCTCCAACAGGGATAAGGAAAGTTCTTTGATGAGCAAATCAGCTGGCCATGCTTGCTATTGCAGCAAGATAGCCCTGCACTCTGGTGGGCTTTAAGCTCTGGAGTGGAGCCCTAGACCACTTGGAAAGAAAGCACATTTGAAGGAAACCCTGAACATACAGATGTGTATGTAAATTGAAGTGACAGGCAGAAAATAAATAGGACTGGTGTGGATGACCTGCCTAATAAAAAAGGACTAATGACCAATGATTTTCTGCCTTCACTGGTAATTTATTTCAAGATATAAGGTAAATTTCTGATTGCAACATTACAAGCAACGTCAGTGCAGCCCTTACCTTTCACTGGACATTCAATCAAAATGTTTCCTCCGATTCTTGCCATGATTGTACCTCCAACAACTGCTGAGAAACTGCTGGCTTCCATATTTGTCATATTTAACACAGAGGACAAGATGACAGGCATCTCTTTGAAATTAAATGGAGAGTAAGTTTTAAAAGCTTTATTGAACTTCTAAGCAGAGATTTTTGTATTTAAATTCATCATGTTTGGAACAGAATTCTGTCTGCAAAGCAGCAGCCAGAAAAGACAGGTGAGACAGATACAGGCAGCCTGAGTTCACACCTCTTGTGGTTTTAGAACAACAAGACCATCTTACTGCTGCCCATTATATCAGGCGGAGTTTCATGGCTTGCCAATAAAAGAAACAATTTCACATTGCAGGGGGCTTTGGTGTTTGTACACATTCATTTATACCCACATATATGTGTATGTATATGTGTGTATAAATATACAGAAAAATATGTATAAATATGTGTGTGTATAAAAGCCTGATCTTGTGGAATGCCGTTGTCTTACCTGCACGCAACAGCAGTGATGTTTCCATGTCAAAACCAGCGTCATTGACAACCAGGCATCCATAGGTACCAAGTTCCTTTTGAGTAGGATTCTGAATCTGCACTTTTCCTGTGGTGTCCAGGATCACCCTGCACAATAACCAAGGAAATACAAGGGTTATTACCCTGGGACAAACCCGGATGAATTCCCGTGCAAGAGTTACGGATACAGCAGCAAAGCTCCTTTCTAGGAGTTTGCAGTTCCAGAGCAGCACAGGCAGTCACAGCTCTGCCTCCTCTGTGGTGACAGAAGGGGAGCACCCAGGGAGCATTCAGATCTCCTTCTCCTACAGAGCTGTGTCCTACTTGCAGCCCTTTGAACGACAGTGCATTTGCTACCACAAACCAGGATCCCCTGGGAACAAAAGTGTGAATAAATCAGAATACCACAATTATAAGTATTAGGCTTGGCAAGAAATTGATCTCTCCAGAGCAAGCTTGGTTTTCAGCAGGATTGGGGAACTCAGAAATCTATGGCCCGACCTGGCTTTCAAATTATTATGGGGTTGGGGTTGTTGTGGCTCTTTTTTTTTTAAAAAAAAATATCATCATTGCAGCTAAAATCTTCCACCAAAACCTCACAGGTGTCTTGCCTGCCCTCTGAGGGTCAAGGTATTAGAGACAACGTCACAGGGCAGGGAAGAGGCGGAAAATAACTTTTCTTCTCTGTTACCTTTCTTAGCACTAAGTTACATGACTTCTTATACACTCAGCACATCCCAAAAACCTGCAGCTGGTGGTTTCCCACACTGAGTACATTTACATAATAGATTAACAAAAAATATTAAAAATACTTGTGTCTCAACAAAACTAGCCACCTCATGCATGGCTCAAGTATATCCTTCTTTACAAACCCGAGGGATAAAGACCATTTACACCTCCTCACACTCTTTCAGATACAATGCTATTAACACCACTTTCGGGTCCACACACATACATGTGGATTTGTGTATAAGAAACTTTACTGGGAAAAAAATTAGGAAATAAACCTCCTTTGCTAATACATGGATCAAGTGCAAGAATATCAGTCTGGGCTAAAATGAGGAAGCAAACATACTCGTGAATAAACAAAACACCATCATGTCCACAAAAATCAAAGTATCGCTTGCTACAAATTAATGGAAAATTATGCACATTTCACAAAATAAACATAACTGGTGGGACCTACATGGTTCCAAAAACATTTGCACTTTTTAAAATGGCTTAGTTTGGGTGTCTTTGCTTTAATTGATAGCCCTGAAGAAGTATATTTTTCTTGGCAGTGCATTTAATCAGTTAAATATGTTGAGAAATATCCAAAAGTGCCTTTATCATTTCAGAACCGGTTTTTTCATTACTCAAGAGCTAGCTATAATTCCAAGAGGCTCATACACAAAGTTAATGTTAATATTACCAGGTGAGCTTCTAATTTATCAGCACTGAAGTAGAAGTATTTGCTCAGTCTTGAGCAAATATCTGATTGTAACAGCTTGTTGTACTCATTTGTCAGCTCTCAAATATGATGGTAATACAGGTTCTTTATTATTTTGAATTTCATTGTCCTCTACAGAAGTATTTTAAAGCATTGAAAAAAATCCAAAAAACCTCATATTTTTCCTTTTCAATTGAAGTTATGCAGCTCCAGTAATACCTAATAGTGTGTTGAAGGATGGTGAGGGTACCAGTGATATTTTCCCCTCTTAAAATGAGTAAGAGCTAAGACTTCTTTTCATCTATACCATGGCAGATGTTTTTAATGTGTTCCCACTGTATTTAGTATCTGAATGAATCCAACAGCCTTTCTAATTTGAGGGTAAATCTGCTCTTTTTCTGACAAGCTGAAATGATTAAAGCAGATCAAAAAATACAGCCAGGACATCCAAAAAGCTTCACCTTATAAAAATAGTCAATCCTTCTATGCAGGATCCTGGATGGCCAAATACTTGGATGTCAGTAAAGCCAAACAACGCGAGAGACACTTGAAAGAATAAAAATAAATTACTTAACTAAAAAGATGGAAGGCCCAGTGGCCATGCTTATCTCATTTTTACAACAGCATGTTCTAATATTGCACAGCAGGGTGGATTTTTTCCGTTGATAGTGACATAATAAGTCATTCAAAAGTAAAAGAGAAGCTATTTACTTACTTCGCAGAGGCTTTTAATGTCTCGCCATCTTTTGTCCAAGTATATTTCACTTCACTAATACCAGCTGTTTCACACAGTAGATTGACAGCACGAGTATTCTTGGTCAGAAAAACTGTATTTCCAATTCGTACAGTTACTGTTTTGTTGAAGGAAACTTGAGGAATTTCCTTTTGCCTCATAATAACTGGAACCTTCTGGTCAAACATTAACTTATCAACCGTTTTTGTGCTGAAACGTTCAGATTCATTTGGCGATTTGCCTGTGAGTTTTGCGGCAACTTTCTCATCCTGGGCCCCCTTCCATTTTTCAGTAGTTGGTTGCGGAGGCCTGGATAACTCAGCAATCAACTGGTAGATGAGCTGGGAGGCCAAGTCATCGCTGACCTCTCCAGTTTCAATGAGCTGACTCATGTTCCTTATGAGCTCCTCGAACTGCGCGGTGTCCATGCTGTAGGCGCCCTGGAGCACTGCGGCCTCCAGGCGCTTGTTCCTGAACTCACGAGAGCTGAAGTCTTCTGCTGAATTGCTCCCAAAGCTTCCAAGGCTCCTCAGGAGCGGCTGATCGTTCACCTGCCTGTCACCCAGGTAGAGCTCGTTCTTCTTGCTCCACATCTGCCACATTTTGCTCATCTTGCGCCATTTGGCCCCGAGGCTGCTGGCCTCGTTGTGGTCTGGGTCAGGGACGTGGCTGGGCTGCTTTGGGAGGGGCGGGGGCTCGATGAGCCGGTTGTCAGTCCCGATGAGTTTGAGCACAAAGGTTTCGTGCACAGGGCCTGCGATGCACCGGTACACACCGATGTCCCCAGCCTCGAGACAGTGGATTTTCAGCGAGCCTGACTTAGTGATGCCAAGCCTTTTGGAGTTTTGTAAGTGCTGTCCATCTTTCTCCCAACGGATAAGGGACTTCTGGAACCTTCGCACTGGGCACTTAATTACCACGGATGTTTTTGGGAGTAAGTAGGCTCTGCTTCCTATGGTAAAATTAATGCGCTTCTCTGTCCTTGTCTGAATATAAACTCGGTGAACGCTGACAATCTGAGGTCCGTGGGCAGAGAACTTTGCTGGAAGCTTGGGCTTGATCTCTGCAACAAAACAAAGTGTTGAAAAGCATCTAGTCATTGGCAGTCATGCTTACAAAATCTGCTTTTCACAGAATGCTTGAAAGAGCTTTTCCTGACTTTGTTCGAGTCAGACTGCAACACACAGAGCTTTTATCTGAGTCACAAAAATGCGAAAATATGAACAACATGAAACCATAACATTCCCTTGCTTTGGCCAAGAATTCTATTGCTTCTTGCCCAAATCTCCTAACAATAAAAGACTACAGGCAATACAAACTTATGTGAAGGACGTAGATAGTGCACACATATATGAAAGGACATATATACCTATTATATATTGCTCCATATATATGTTCCTATTATGGTTATATTTCCTCCTGCTGCCTCAGAAAGGCTAGGCATGATGGAAATGAAAAAACTGAATTAAAAAAAATGTGAACACATTATCACTTTCCCCACATTTGAGCACTGTTGAGTGCAGTATGACCTAAATAAAACAAAATCTGTCCAAAACGTAAGGCTCCCCTTAACTCTTATTTAAAATGTTGGCTGGCTTTGCTGGTTGCCTCAATCAAGCCAAACTGATACAGTGCAGGAGGTGAAAGAAACAGTCAGTGAAGACACAGTATTTGCAACAGGCAAAGCCACCCTGTAATCATAGGCTGAGGGTAATTCATTAGGGTTGAAAGATGAGCTGCTGACAGTGTCATGCCAAGAAAGTAGGGAGGCAAGGGAGGAAAGAGAGAAATAAGGGATCATTTTGAGAGGGTGAATATAGTGATCAGATGAATTGACAAAAGCAGGCAATAACAGCATAAAGCTTCGTGCAGGCTGGATATAGAGACGCTGGGTATTATGAAGCTCCTCCTGCACTAACTGCAGGCTCCTGGATGCTGGAAGGTTTCTAGGGAGCTGCCTGGATGAAGAGCACCATGGGCAGGCTTTCCTAGCAGAGCTGGGGCAGCACAGGGGCGCTGCAGGGTTTTGGATGCCGGAGCTTTTCACTGCCGGCAGCAGCTCCAGGCTGAGCAGAGCCTGCAGCAGTGAAGACACTCATCCCCAGGCCCTTCCACGCCAGGTTGAACCAGCCACACGGGAAGAATTGGGAATCAGTGATGCTGGTGCCAGAAAACAGCCCAGTTGTGTCTGGTGACCCAGCGTTTTGGTATGTGACAGAGAGGAAACAGCCCGCAGAACGAGCTGATGAGCCAGGAACAGGACACACAGATCACAACACTTCTCAGCTCATCTAAAGCTGAAATCAGCACTGCTCTTCCACGTGGGAGGTCCGTAAATAAAAAGACAACTACACCGATGGCACACAAATGATACCCCAAAAGCTGCATATATATGTGCTCCAAATATGCTGTGAGGAAAGAGGCGAAAAGCTAAATGCTTCAAGCATTCAATAAGTGTGTTCACTATAGGAACTATACCCTGGAGTGTGTTCTTATGCTTATAAAACAAAATGGTTATTTTCAATGTTTTGAGTAATGAGTTCAGACCTGTGGGGATATCATGGTTTCATAATTACACAGCTTTTAATTTGGGATTTGTTATCCAGATACAAGGTTCCCTCAACCATTTCACATGGTACAACAATTAAATTGTTTTAGGCACTCAGTTTACTAAAATTATTAAAGTAGCGTCCTGTTTTTAATAAGTTGTTGGGCCCCAAATAGTTATTTTCAGGGAAGCGTTCCAGTACTATATCTCCCATTTCCAAAATCCAGCTTACAGACACAGTAAGTGTAACTTTAAACACACAAATTAAAATATTTCAGGCTGTGGTCTATTTACACTAGTTATTCCAACTTAGAATTAAACCCAGTGCGTACTTATAAATACGTTAACAAGTCTCATCTATTTCATTTCTTTAAAAACAGACCACTAACCCTCATTAGCAGCTCAGCACTAAAGGGTGTTTTTACTGGTGACTGGTGAGCAAGGCTGAGAGTGAACCAAAGTTCAGAGTTGTGGATGGCAGGCCATATAAACATATAAGGTCATATGAATATATGAGGCCATGCAGCTATGCATTCTCTAGATCCTTACTGTCATTCAGTCCTGCAGCTGCTGAGGTCATGGACTGCTTGGGAGAGTAAAGCTAAATCTTAAGGAATATGTGCTGGAACCATTGGACCTCATTATCACCTGATACAAATCCACCTGCATATGTGACCTGTAATGGTCCTGAACAGCTTCAGCTGGGTTTCAGATCCTGGTGACCTCAGGGCTAGACTGGTGTTATTTCCTATTTCTCAGAGCCTGGAGTCAGGAATGTTTCTACTTAATAAGCACTACTAATTTAGAAAACAGCTACGATTACCAGTCTCAGGGTAAAAGTTTAAGTCTAAAATGACTCAGCATTGTCACGAGACAGTAAAAAAGGCACTCATCTGAGCCACAGAAGCATGACCTTGAGGAAGGAGATTTAGAAACTGCTCTCCAAGGCCAGAACCCCCAACAATACTCACACCAGCTGCTCTTCACCCAGCCACATCATCCTTGTCCTACAGCCACACTCTGTTCCTACCTTCTATTCAGTCCCCCTTCAAGGCAGCTTTAACCCCCAGCTGCAGGAGGAGATGCCTCCTGCATGTTCCTGGAAGTCCAAAGCCTGCTGCTGTCCCAGCCTGGCTCCTTCTGCAAGACCCAAACTGGAACTACAGGTATGGACCAGCCTCACACCTTCCCCTGCCCTCCTGCTGCACTGTGACAGAACCACCAGGCAGATCTGAGCTGCAAAGGCTTCCTTGCTCCAAAGGGTCGTGGAAATGGAGGGAGAGGATAGTGATTCTCCTTATGACTTTGATCTGCACCATTCTGCCCGATGGTGCTCCCTCTGCAGCCCCGTGTGCCCTCTCTAGGCGCTGTGCTGGAAGCTGACATGGTAACATTAACATCAGTCTGAGCTAAGCAATTTGCAAACCAGCCCCACTGCCATTCAACTATCCACAATTAATTAAATTCAGATAGATATGTAGCTCAAAATATTTTACTAAACCTTATGCCAAGGACATTCCTGAAAGTCCACAGGGCTTTATTTAAGTGGAGTTTTGAACCTCAGGATTTTGGCATGTTAATCTGAAATGCAGGCCAGGAAAAGAGGTTTTGTATTATGCATGAATCAGTAATTATTCTATTTCTTATTTTGTTTTGTGAATAATTTCTAAAGCAAAGCTTCAAAATGTATAAAGTAGCTATTTCTTCACAACACTAAAAGGTGGGTCAAAACGTGGCTATGTCTGGCCATTGATAAAGGCTTTTTGTTTTTCCCCTGCTCCAAACTACAAGCTCTTTTTTCCCCATGTCTTCTCAGCACCCTGCTCCCCAAACCTGCAAAGCAATATTCTCCTTTATAATGGAAGCACAGGTTCATACATAAGGAATCTGCATTTAGATCTGCCTATTCTAAATTAGCCTATGTAATTGAACATACTCTTTATCAGAGAGGTTTTCCATAGTTGCTAAACTCATAATTACTGCAACTACCATAAGTATCATAACCCAATTGTGCTCAAATTGTACAATTTCCATAGAGAATCTTTCTGAAAAGATTCTTATATAGACAATAATAAAACATCAGATTTTTTTAAGAATGTCTGTACTGCCACCACCTCCTGTATAGCTAATGAGGCCAGGATTCTAATTTTTACAAGGAAAGATAGAAATTATACCTAAAATTATCACTGGCACAGAGTTTCAGGTTTTGAATTCCACCATGTTAAGCAAAATGTCCAGTGTAACACAAATGTACAGTGAAAAGAAAAGGCAGCAGAACTGGATTCTTATCTTTTCTAATGTCCTTTGTAATTTATGTTAAATTTATGAATGTTTCTTTTTTTCCCAGTTGGAATAGAGTAAATGATAAAGGAAAAATCAGATCAATTTATGCATAAAAGTGAGGGTGAGAGGTATGTACCATAATATATATTCAAAAACTACTTCTTGAGATCATAACCTTTGTTTCTGAGTGGCAGAAATAAAAATAAAACCAATCCTGTTATTACTGGTATAGTAATTATGACACTCAGATTGTGCCAAGTTACGTTGTCATAGGATAGGTAGATGAGTGAATTAATGTTGACACAGATTTCTCTTTATAAATAGATGATTCCAAATCAGCAAGGAACCAGATAAAGTCACATACTTACTGTTGCAGGCATTCATCTGACAAGACCTTACAAGCAGTGAAGGAGACAGACCACTACACATCGATCCATTTAATGTGACATATTGGCCCTTTGCTGTTAGGTTTTGGCAGGCAAGTTTCCTTCTCTGGATTCCAACACCACAGCTTACTGAGCACTGTGAAAGGAAGGATGCAGTCAGGCTAAACTTGGTGCTCCACACCACACATGCTAATTTTAAACTAGTTTGTTTTGTGGTAGGTTTTTAATTTTTTTTTAATTTTTTTTTAGTTCTGAGAGAGTACACACACCCTACTTCATAGGAATCCTTGTGTTATGTAGTTGTTAGACTCTAATATTAGTTGTTAAACTGTGTCCACTTTTCCAGGCAATAAGAATATAAGACAGACACTTTTTCCAGCAAGCAAGTCCTGAATTAAAATAACATAAGAGTATTTATGCCCAGCCATGGGCAAAACAGAGCAATGAGATCTGGTACCTGACAGAAACAATTCAGCAGGTTCTAAACAGTCTCTGGCAAGTCTCTCAAGCCTCTCTCTTAAATTGCATTGCATGAAACTGTAATTGCAGCTTCTAAATTCAATTTTCTAAATCATTTTGAATGGGGAGTGGTAGCAAGCTTGCATTAAACAGGAAAGGAGGAGGATGTAATCCAGAATAACGCAAAGATTTGCTCTTTGGAAGCTGTACCATGAAATTATTGATAGCTAAACATGCCTGGTAGAAAGCATGCACTGTCCTTCAGTGGCTGAAGCACTGCCCAGGAAGGGCTGTGATCAGTCTGGCTGCAGGCAGGGATGCACAGCTCGGTGCAGTACAGTACAGTGACAGCTCCAAACATCTCCTTTACCCGGGCAGAAATCTTTAGAGCTTTTGTTGCAATGGAGGGTTTTGTTCACCGTTACTGAGGTTTGCTCACCTTGGACCATTCTCCAAAGACCAGCTGAGGAGGACAATCAACTTTTGCACATGCTTTACTAGTTGGCAGTTTGGGTTCCTGGCAGGTGTCATCAGGGTGTTTCAGGAAACTTCCATCTGTCAGCAGCTGCTTGCAGGACACTCTGCGGGTCTGAATCCCTCCTCCACAGGAACGTGAACACTGAGGAGGAGAAGAATTAAATACAGCATTTACACCTGCATGGACACCTGTGCTCTTGAAAAATGACATCTACTTTCAGTGAAAAATCAAGCAGCACAGAAAATTCATCTGTTAAAATAATTAATGTATTAGCAATGAGGAGGACTGGAGTCCAAATGTCAAACATACCACCTGAATGCACAGAAGTAGTAGAAATCTTAGAGAAAAACATGCACCTCATGCATATATCTATGTCCCTCACCAGTTAGTATATAAAAAAGAAAAAAAAAGAGAAGGGAAGTGTGTTTAGAGAGCACAGGGAGAGAGATGATGTATGGAATAACAGGTATCCAACCTTCTGAAATCCTAACCAGGACTTCCACCTCATCCTGTGACTGCCCATCAGCACAGGAGCCTAAAGCAGTGTGTTTGGGTTAGTTTGTCCTGATGATAGAAGCTGGAACAGTCACAGAAGGTGGGGAGCTGCCTTCTGTGCTGGAGAGTTTCAAGTCCCTGGTCAGAGGAGCACATTTAAACTCTTCCCGTGACCCAGCCATACCTGTTGCCACTCCTCAGCGTGCCAAGCAGGGGGACAATCTATCTGGTTACAGGCTTGTAAAGAATGAGGCTTTGGCTCTTTGCACTGGGGGGCAGCAGGAGCAGAGTCCCCGGGCTGCTGGCAGGACACGTCCCTTGTCTGGATCCCCACCCCGCAGGGCGCCGAGCAGCGGCTCCAGGGGCCGCTCTGCCACCTGTCCCAAAAACAGCCACAAACTCACCTTCAGTCACCGACCTCAGCTGGGGAGGGAACAGCCTTATCCAAACAGAGCCCAGCAAAAAGCACAGCTGCAGGCACAGTTATTGATCAGTGGCTGAAACACCCCTTTGGTTTGGCCGGAGCACGAAAGCGTGAATTGGATTTGTAAACTTGCAGGTAACGAGCAAATGCAGAATGTATTAACTATAAAGTAACAAACAGTCATTTTCAGACAATTTTTACTCCAGTATTTACCTTTAGAGTGGTCGTCTTAAAGACAGCCTGTTGGCAACCTGCTGATGTTTACACTGATAAATGTAAATATGTTAATAGATCTTTCTTATATTTACAAAACTTCCTTTAAATGTGTATATATTTTCTACAAAACATCCTGTTCCTGTTAACTTTTTCCCTACATTTAGCAAGAGCAGGTTTCTGCAAACACATAGAAAAAAATTTGCAAAGGATCTGGGATGTCAGAGATCAGAAATGGGTAAATAAGTCAGCATACATCAAAATTTCCAATACAGCCCTTTCAAGTGATCAAATGACCTAGAGATTTTCTTGGATTTACACTGAGTTTGTTCTTTCCCAGGAATCTGCAAATAAACATAAGAACTATGTGGAGTTACTTAAGAAGCATTAAATTAAGGTGCCTTTAAATCATAATTTCTTTTTTTTTTTTCATTTAGTAAAGATAAAAAGTAAATATCCTCAGCTTTTTTTGTGTGAAATATCCTCAAAATTTTCCTTCTACCACTAGGAGAGTTAAGGCTCTTTTTCCATCTCTGGCAGATATTCAACATGGAAGAGATTTATTTCAGAAAATGTCCCCTATTTCATCAGTGAGATATGAAGAGTGGGAAAGGAGTGAACACGACCAAAAAAACACCCTAATCCCAAAACCTTGTTGAAAACAGAAGTAGTGAAATTCCATCCCAAAAGCATGACCACAGTCCTGCAATCTGAACCCTTTCTGAGAAAGCCAATGTTTATCTAAGCCCCATTAACCCTTCCTTTGCCACCACACGGTTCCATCATTGCAGGGTACCTCGGGGGGCAGAGCTTCGTGTTGCAGGTCCGGGTCATCGGGGGCGGCCTCTTGGAGCTGTCACACAGGGTTTCATTGACACCTTGTTTTGTGCCCACGTGCAGACACATGGCAATGGCTTCCTGCGTGCCTGCATTTCAAAAGGAAAACGCCCATGAAACAGTGGAGTTGGAATAGATTTCTGTCAAACTTGCTCTTGATTAATACTCAGCAAAAAAGCACTGAATTGGTCAGAAGGCTTAAAAGTAACATCTCAAGCAAAAAGGAATGCAGAGACAGTTTACCTATTTAATACTCAGAAGATATTTGTGAATTATATCTTAACTTTACTTCTGTGATATACAAGAGTCCTAATTTGTCATCCTACTGCTCGGAAAACCAATTATTTTTAATAAATAGGTTTTTCTGTCAAGCTACTACCAGAGGCTGCATCTACTGGTTCTGTAATGCTCCTAAACCAACCTCCATTGCCAAAATTGAGGTAAAAGTGATTCCTTCTCACTTACCTTGCCTTTAATAAAGAGCTAAAGATCTGCAAAAATTGTTATAAAAATGCAGAAAACTTGCAAAGCTATAGTCAGGAGAAACGTTCTATGTTTAGTCAGCCATTCTCAGTGGCCAAGAGATGCAATGGTTTTGCTGAAGGCAGCAAATCTGACCCAGCTTAGAGCTTTCCTCACTCGTTACCATTCTTGGCACCTTCTGATCTGCAGCTCTTGCTACCTGGATCTTATTACTAAAGCATGGAAGATTAGTAATGCTCAAATTTCTATGAGCAAAATGAAATGTAATATAAGTTTCCTTTAGAACAAGACGGCTTAGTGAATACACATTCAGTGAACTACTTCTATTTTAAACTTCTGCAATTATCCAATTTTATATATCATATATTTTAGTATGAAAGCCTTGCTCAATTTCAAAGCTCACTCACATGCACATAAAATACAAGATGGTTGTGATGTGCCTGGGGGATTCTGTGTATCTGGGATGTTCAATACAAGCAATGCTAATGATCCGAATCCTATAGAACTGAAGAGCTGAAATCATAAAATACCTTTATTGTTTCCAGGTAAAAATGGCTCTTCAAGAGTTGTAGTTTCACAGAATTTAAATTCCTTTCCTTCTTATCTTTCACTTACCTTCAGTGATCTCGTAAGGACACTGCTGACCACCATCCACTCCAGTTGGCTGGAATACCTGACAGAGAAAATTCCACCCCAGGCCAATATTTCTTTCCTGTACACTGCCATTTTTTTTCATAAACCAAAGATGTTCCCTCCATCTATAAACAATTTTGACTCAGTGCAGTGTATCAGCCAGCCCAGGCCACAACCCCACTCCAGCCAGTCCAACTACTTCAGACACCTCAGCAGGGGTAAAACAGCAGCAATTTTCAGAGTAACTCAGATTCCAATTTCTTTCAGGCTCTCTGGTACACCTCGAGATCCCCTCTGGGACTCATTTGCATTTCAGAAAGACCTTGTTATATAAATGTTTGACTACATCTACAAAGTGATGAATTTTTATAGAACAAAAGACCTGACCTTAAATATGATTGACAACCTATTCAGGTTTTTTGTATCAAAGTATTGATAATTCCATCAACGTAGAACACACACATCATGGGAAGACTACAGTCAGGCCAAGAATAAATATTTAACAACAAATACCATGATGGTAATACAGACATGAAAATGCCCAAAGATGACAAAACAATAAACATAATTTTTGTTACGGAAGTAGAAGAATCAAAAGCCTTCTTTTCTGTCAATCCTCAAGTGTTTAACAGGAGCGGGTTCCCTTTCCCCTCACAAAGGAAATTCACATTTGTCTGTCTACAGGAGAGAATGAAGGACTTAGAGTTTGGACAGAAACAGACAAGTAATCCAGCCAAGCATCCATATAATCTATATTTTAGGCCATAATCTATCCTATGCTACCAAGCTTTACCTTCATTGACCTCCCTGTGTTGCTACAAGAAAAGTGTGCTCCAGGGTTATTCTTCTGCTCTGGAACAGGTCTTTATATCTCAGAAAAAGGAGGGGAATGAAATGAATCCCCTCAGACCATCTAAATTGGCAATACTGTCATGAGAACTTTTTAATCTTGGTGTTATATAAGCTAAATTGGCCAGCCAAATGAAGAAAAGGCATGTCATACCAGGTGATGGGGTCTGACTACAAATTGCCACCTGGAGTTCATTAAGCTGTTCCTGCCTTGCAGCACGACCTGCGGAGCTTTAATCACATTAAGAGAAGAAAACGTTGATATGTGGTGTGTTTTTCATTTGACTGAAGTACAGAGCACCAACTGCATTAGCAATTCTTCCCCACAGGGGCCTCAGTGAAAGAAAACTTGCACCCTGTTTTGGTGCTGTAAGTACAAAATGGATACTAAAGAGTTGTTAAAAACCTACCACGAAGTTCCTTCCTGTTCCTTCATTCTCAGTTCAAGAACTCTATTCAATAAATATCTGCACTTAATTGGTGTTAAATTTGCTTGAACTTAACTGTCAAAATGTCTTCACAATTAATCAGATTTCTCACCCCAAACTATAATTTTCCATTAGCTGGTACCTTCAATAGCTGATAAACTTATTCTATGTCGATTGGAAAATGGAAAAATCTATTATTCAAACAAGCAAAGTTTTATATGTATGACTTTCTTGGCTTATAATATAAACATAGTAGATAATTTAACTAAAACATTATGTATGCAGCAGGGAGCATTAAGTATTTTTACAGTAATCTGATGCACTATTGTAGTAATTACCCTACTATTCAGTGAAATAGAATATTTTCTGTTTTAACCCAGCATTCAAACCACATACATTTACATTCTTTTACAATCTTTTCTGCGCAATGAAATATACAGTGCTTGAAGCTGTGTTAAAAGATGAAAATGCTTGAATTAAGCCCAGAATTTCTGTTCCTGCATTTTTCAAGTACAAAGAAAGTGGGGGTGGGAAAGCTGCTGTGCAAAGGTTGAGAAGGCAGATCTGTTCTCTATACCTGGAAGAGGAAGGACATTTATTTACATCAAGATAGTCTCAGTTTGGTGGCTTCTTAAAAATATGTACTATAAGCTGAAAATAACTCAGAAGAAATGTCAAATTCTACGTATCCTTGAGCTTCTCTGTGCTCAGAAGTACTTTATACTTCTGTAAGAGAGTGAACAACATCTGCAGCTAATGAAACAAATGATGCCAGCGACCAGTTATCAAGGTGACTCCAACACAAGCTGAGAGCAAATTCTCTCAGCTTTATATGTGAGTCTCTGAACGGTCATTGTTTTTCTTAGAGCCCTTGAATTTGGCTAGCATCCATTAATATTCTAAGAATCTCAAGTTTCTCATAAATAAAATGGTAAACTTTTAGCCCTTATGGTCCAGACAAAAGCCTGAAAACACAACTTGACTGCACTCTGAAATTACCAAAGCCACAGAGGCTACAGAGGAAATAACAGGAAGTGCATATGTTATTTATTGCTCAATCTGATTATTTTTAGGCCAATGTAAAGACTTTAGGTGGCTCAAATACTCATTATTATCAATAATAATAATAGTAGTAGTAACAATAATAATAATATCTAACCACCAAAATCTGCCTCTTGCAACTAAAGGTATATTTAAACAAGAAACTGTTCAGTGATTTTTTAAATGATAAAACATCCCTTTAAAATATTGTTGAGTAGTAAAATGATTGACAACATTAAAGAAATGCTATAGATTACAACAAAAACATTTCTCTTCAGGCATATTCTTTATTCTCATAATGATTATTAATTCCCTACTGATGATATTATGTAAATTAAACTTACATCTGGGACTCTCACATCATGGCCAAAGTTCTTCAGATTTAAAACAAAAACAAAAACAAACCCAAAAAAACATTCAGGGAAAATGAAGGCAAACTCTGAGATCCCCAAGCACAGAGCTGGCTTATTTTCAGTTTGGGATTTCTTCAGGCACTGAATAAAAAACCAGATCTCTAGATTTCAGACTGGTTACAGAGCTTCCTATGGGTATTAAAGGTGATGTCTGCCTATGACTAATAGACCTCGACAACTTTTATTTACACTCATGGAAAGACTGATGAAGGAAGCATTAATTATGCTAAGAGGCATAAAACAACTTGGCTGCTCTCAAAACCTCGACTTGTTTGGCTCTTCATGTGCTGTGTGAGAAGCCACAGAGGTTTGGTGCAGAAAGCACACAAGTGACCCGAGACTGGTGTGACTGTTGCTCTAGAACTGCAAAGATGATGTTTGATAACGCCTTGCAAATCACTCTCTGTAAGTCTAATACCCAAAAAACCCAGTTTTCCATCTGCATTTTTTTCACCTGCTTTGCAGAGGGACCAGAGGAGACTGAATTACAAGTCTAGTCTGTGTGAGGATTAAAAAAAAGGTGCAAGTGACGAGCTCTGAAAGAGAGATTCGGACTTTACTTAAACAGTGGCTATAAAAACTTCCAGCCTACTTAGACCCTACAGAATTTTCCCTCATTCAGAAAGAGTTAAGCACTAAGAAATGGGGGTAGGGAGTTCCGAGGATACAGAAATCCACAGGAATTTGTATTAACAGCCACTGCTAGATGCATACATACTAGAGAAAAAGTACCTAATATAATTCACATTACACTGGGTTGTTCCAAACTCAGGCAACATTTATTTCTTATAATGAAAGAGTTCATCTAATTGAAATGAGATTTGAACATAAAACTTTGCAGAAATGGATCAGCTCCTTTGAACTACACAATGGAAAAATAGTAGACAGTGAGATCATTAGTTAGTACATTGCAGTGAGTTGGAAACAGAAGAGATGTCTGGTTCCCTTAAAAGTATTTATCGGCAGGTAATTTTTGGTCTGTTTGAAAGCCTTTGCCAAGGCAGCCAGAACACCAGAGCTGATAGAAAGGAAAAATCACCTAAACTAGCAGAGCAACATGGGGGCTTCTGAAGCTGCTCATTGATAAAATACCCTGACAACTTCTCACATTTCCCAGGAGCATCATGTAAAGAAAATGTCTAGACACAGTGCCAGTGATACCACAGAAGTTTTAAAAACACAAGCAGATATTGTCTTTCAAACTTCTTCAAGTGAGTCATTTCTATTGCACAGCAAACAAATTGTTAGATTACTGTGAACACCTATAGGACAATTCTGGGTCAGGGAACCTCACAAATTCATGAAGTGGTCAGAAGTCAACAACAGAATTCATACTCGGCTCCCTCAGGAACAAAATTAAGCTGAACACAAGATTCTGCTCATCAGTCATTTTGAAGTTCCTTCCAATGAAATTGCTGTGTTCAGTGCAGGGTCCTTAAACCATCATCAGCCTGCACACCAAGTGCAAGTTTTTATGGGGATGCTTTGCAAGGACAAACTCACCCTTGAAGATGCAGAATGCAAACATGCATGTGTGCAGTAGCAGGCAAAGACTAGAGATTATTTCAGCCTACATATCTGATGATATCCTCAAAATTCAAAAACCTTGGAGTTTTAGAACACCTTTGGCAAAGACACTGGCTAAAAAGCAGCAAAGTGGATTTAAGGTGGCAAGAAAAGGGTTGTATGTTATAAAAATCAATTGAGATACCAGAACTACAGATTTAGAATTAATGAATGGTTTGCTTCTGCTTTACAGTACAATTTCCTTGTATCTAAAAACATTTCTCTTACTAAAATATGAAACTCAGCCACAATAGCTGTCACTACCATCTCATGCTTCTACAAACATGCCTGGACTACAGTCTCTCCTCCTTAGCCAGTCATGGTGCCCACTGCAGATAGCACAGGGAATGGGATGTTCCAGATTTGGTGATCACAGGTGCTGTTACACCTACAGATCAACCCCCCCAGTAAACAGCAGTGGTAAATGATAAAAGAGGCACTATCAGTCACTTACCATCCTGCTGATCCCATTCTGGGCCATCTCTCCCAGCTTCTGCCTTCCAGCTTTGAGCTGGTGAGCAGCACAAAGGAGGCTGCTGTCTGTGAGCTCTATCTTGCTCCCCACTCCCAATTGTTTCTGTTTTGCCTTTTCTTTCTACATTTTTTATTTCTTCTATGGGTACAACTGTCTTCACTTCCCACTGATGTCAGCAGTCCTGTCATATATAGGTGTGTTCACAATTCCACTGCCTCCACTTAACACTTCATAACTCACTTGTGTTCGGTCCCAAAGTACCGTAAGTAGTAGCAACACCAGCAGCCTTGTCTGGTAACATGTACTTACTACGACAGGGAGATTCGATTACATCCAAGAAGGAATGTGCCTAACTACTTGCAGACAGATGTATGGCACAGAGCTCCTCTGCAGTGATACAGTGCACTGAGACCCAAACCAGCTCCCCTTTGATCTTCACGCCGGCCAGCCTGGAAGCAAGTCTCACTAATTGCAACTCTGATTCCTACTGTTCCGCAGAAAATGGCAGCATTTTGGAAGAAAAGGAATAAACATGGGAAGTTTTGCTCTGAAACCATACACTTTTGGTTCCTAGGAAAAGGTAGATCATCTAAACATTTCCACCACTGATGCATCAAACATACTGGTACCACAGATGCAGCAGCAGGAATAAAGCAAGTTGCTGTATCAACTTCCTGCACCTTACTTAACTCAGGAAATGTTTACTAAAGGAAAGCAAGTAGTTTGAAATACCCTATTGATAACCAAAAATATGTTGAAGCTTGTAGATGCAGGTTTTCCTACAGATCAACACAGTTACTTTAGCGTAACACTAACAGGAGATGCAACAACAACAAACAATGCCAAATTCTTACAACTCAAGATAAATGAAGAAAAAAAATAAAAGGTACCTCCAAGACACGTGGCTGAACATGGCGTGAACCCAATATATTCCCAGTCATAAATCACAGTGCCATCTTCAGCACGAGGAAATTCTGGGGTGTAGGGGACAGGATCACTGTCACAGGACACCTGGTGACAGACTCGTTCTGTTGGTGGCTTCACATCTTCACACTCCTCCTCAGGCAGCTCAACCTCAGTCTGGGTAAAGGCGAGGAGAATCCGGCACTTCACATCTCGCACCTGGATGCCACTGCCACACGTGGCACTGCATGGAGACCAGGGCTCAGGGATAAACCTGCAGACCATCACAGAACTGTCATTTATTCCATGGAATTGTGTCTGTGTGTGCACAGCTAAAACACAGCCAACACACATAAACGTGTGTTCATACACAGGGCAGACAATACGTAATACTGACGCTTAAACAGAATGTGTTATCACGTATCTTGTCTCTCACTTGACTCTCACATCCCAGACCATCTACCACAATTCACACAAGAATATGTAGGAAAAGAGGATAAAGAATCATGAGGAACAGGGACATCTATATCCTAAACCTTTTCTTAGTCTCCTTCAGCAGAGAACAAAGGAGAAACTCCAGGAAGATGTATCTATACAATATAAAATAGCTCCCCAGGTACACAGGCTTGGGCATATGCCAAAAGTGTATTTGCAATCTCCTTAAATCTGAGAGCTCCTCACCTTATGTCATACTAATAATTAGCCACCAGAGAGAAGAGAAGCCCTTTTCAAATGGAGGCATATCCAGTGCACAGCACTGCAGGCTGCTCTTCAGATTCAATCTTGCAAGCAGCCCCTCATCTTTAATAAAGAGCCTACAGTCTAACCAGCCTACAGTCCATCATTTTTATTAGAAAGCTTTTGTGCTCTTGATGAACTACAGTAAAATCTTGTTTTACAGGTCATGAATTTGTTATAATATTCTCTCACTTTGAGGGTCACATTAATATCTGATAGCAATCTTCAAAATGGCACTAGAGCCAAGGGGTTGAATTTCATCAATAAAGTCATCCTGGGTGGCTCTGGGGTGTACTTTATAAGAAATCGAATACAGAATTTCCTAGAACATTTTTTCCCCATGAAAAGGCATCAATTGCTCTTTTTTATGTGTCCAAATGGAGCTGATGATCAAAACACCAGCAGGAGATAAAGGAGGATAATTTGACCAATGTTAAAAATGTATTTAGAAAGAAAAATGCACATTAGCATTCAAAGATTTGGCCCTTGTCTTGGATAAAGGATTATCCTTCCCTTATTGCAGGAAAGTCGCCCTTACAAACATAAGAACAGTTGTGTAAGACAAAAATCAGTATTTACACTCTGCATACATGGTAAGCACAGAAAAATGTCAACAGTGTGATTTGATTCTGTGCAGTTTATCATCCTGCCAATAATTTCTTGCCAGTATACACAGAGGAAGAATCAAATAGAAGAAAGGAAAACAGATAGCTGGATAACCTGTAAGGATACTCTAAGTCAGTCCTTGGGATAGTCACCCAGGCTGTGACTGGGACAGACCACAAAAGAGACTTTTTCCTGTGGAAAAGGCTGTTCCCATTTCCAACACAGGTTAAAAGATTGACTGGTTATTCTTTCAGGTGATGTTAATAAATAGCTTTACAATTTTGTTACAAAGATAAATATATCTAAGCCCATCCAAGTTTCCTTGAACTGTCTCAGGACTTTTGTTAGAGCTCACTGGTCCTCAGCAGACTTTAGGAAAAGGCACACTATCCCCAGCTCCTCCTGACACTGACAGCTCCCAGTGCTCATCCCTTCACAAGCCTGAGCACCTTCCAACATGGCCAGATTGATTTTTATAGGAAGGATACTATCAAAACAGTGGATGGCTGTGTCCTACAGTGATCAAATTTGAGCAAATGTCAGGTTAGGAACACCCTAACAGCCCTCTGAGTCTGATGGCACAGCTGGTGGGGGCAATGTCCAGATGCTTTTGATATAAATTGTAATGACTATTCTGTGGCAAAAGCTGCAAAGGAAGGATACCCCAACAGACAGAATCAGCTTAACCCTGAACCACCAGATCTCACAGTCTTTTCAAGGACAGCCATGCAAACTACCTAGGGTGGCAAAATCACCCTCATCCAATGAAATGCTTCAGCATGAGCCCAACTTAAGCATATTAGCTGTGCTTTGAAGTCAACAGGATGATAATGTGTTAAGGGGGGAACTCGTGCTTAAGTGCTTTATTGGATCAAGGCCAGTGTGCATAGGCTTAACAGAATGATTACTTTCTTCTCCTTCTGTGTTAAAAAAAAAGGCCCATTTAAACTTATGCACCTAGCTGGAAAAATAAAATTGATGGACATTTATAGCTGAAAATAGTTGGTTGGTCTTCTAACCATACCTAAGTTTATAGTCTGAAGGTAATAGCTTCTTTTGGTAAAAGCATGACAGCAACATACCAGAAATTAGTGTTAATTTTGTGTACTGTTAGTTGAGTGCATTTAAACATTCCAAAAATAATGTATTCCAAAAACATTCTTTTTGAAATTCTGTATAAATTAAAGGAATTTTTGAACCACAGCAATCATTTCACTCAGCAACCAACTGATTTATAAAGAAACACAGAAAATTCTAAGCATTTTTTTTCCTTGACTTCTAGCAAGCCTATATTAGAATTGAGGTTTTCATGTTGAATATTAGTGTCTGGTATTTTCTGAGTGAAGTGCAAGATAAAAAACAAACACACAAAATACTTTTTTTTGTACCTTGGCACTTACTAAACTAGTCATGTGACTTTTTACCTATTGAAATCCTAAACTGTAAAACTTCTCCAAAGATGATCATGTTCAAATCACACTAACTACAACAGATGCCAGTAGAGACTGCTAATATGAAAACAGAGCAAGGAACTTACTGAACACTGAGAGAGCTGAATTTTATCCAAATTTTGAGTTCAGGCAGATTTTTTTTTAAATTTTTACTTTATCTTGAGCATGCAAAACCAAAGCCTGTGACAGGTCATTAAAGCAAACTCCATCAGCCTCAGATGTGAGGTACTTTGGCATTCACAGCATACACACAGTAATGCTTTGGACACAATACTTCCCTGAAGTAAACTCCAGTGGGCACACACTCAGTCAGGTCAGGATTAAGGAGCATCAAAGGACTTGTACTACAATGCTTTGTAAATCATCAGCAATTTATAATGGACAGGAAAATTAAAATCTACCTGCACCTTTAAGCTTGTAGACAAGACTTCTTATTTAAAAAAAAATAAATAAAAAATGCAAATTTGGGCAGGTACAACTTTTTATAATCAGTTTTTTTACCCATTCTTCCCAATGCTACATTGAACTAAATTGCTTCTGTACTCATGTGAGCAGGTATAAATAATGAAGACACAACAGATGCAGCAGAGGGCATGTCCACGCTGCAGTGTTATCAGGCTAGCACTAATGGAAATGTGCATTCACCTGGCACATGCTGTAAAAGCAAGTGTAGGATGGCCTGAGAAATGAAGCAGTGACCTAGACTAGTGATGATAAAACTGGGACAGAGCAGTCCAACTCAACCAAATCAAACCTGAACTGAAAACTGAACTCAGCCCTCTGCAGCTTACTAAAGACTTGGAAAACATGGTGTCTCTTAATTTTTTATTTTCCTCATGACAATATTTTTTATTTTCCTCATTCCAGTTAAGACAGGAAATGCCTAAATAATGAAAAAAAAGAGGCTGCTCTAGTATTATTTCCAGTCCAGTCCTAATGCACCAAGGGTTCTGAATAAAAGTCTAAAGAAGCACCTAAAATGTTGGCTGTTACTGAGCAGAACTTCCATGATGCTGGCACCCTACCCCTCCCTGCAGCACCACCCTTGTCTGCTCTGAACAGAGTCACACAGCTGGTTTTAGCAGCCTCAAGGGTAATGTGTTGGACAAAATCACCAGCCCCTTTTCAGAGAAGGAGCTGTGAGAAATGGGCAATTGTCTATCACCAAAGGCACAGTCTGTGCATTTTCACTTGTCTGTGAAAATGACTTCAATGCAATAAGTGGGAACCTTTATGAGAAACACTGCATTTCACATCACTTTTTAGCTCATATTGCTGACAAAATATATCAGCTTTTGAAAGCCTTTTAGTTTTTCCCTAAGCAATGACAGAGAAAGGCAGCTGAGGTGTCTATTTCTTTAACTTACAAGTAATAAAAAGGATGCAAAAGCTTGCTGGAGCTTCTCTGCGAATCCCACTGTAACTAAGAAGGCTCGAGGGAAGAACATTTAAAATAATGATTGGTATCAACTGTCATCACATTCCACAACTAAAAACTAAAAAGGTCAGACCTACATTTTTCTTGGCCTCACTTTAAGGACAGTCAATTTTTATTTTGCTAATAATAAAAAAAGAAGAAGCTTTTGAACATTCCCTTTCTATGTAAATTCAGGACACCAGCCGTGGTAGACCACAGAGGCAGAATATTTATCTTCCACAAGCTACTTTTGGCATATCCATCACTTGTGGCTTCTAAAACACAGCTGCATTTATTCTCTTATTCATTATCAACTAAAATATCACACAAAAGCATAGAGAGAAAGTTGTCATAAAAGGATGGACTAGAAGTTGAGACTTCATATTGTGGTTTAAATCTGGATGACAACAGAATAACTAAAATTAAAAGTGATGGCATTTTACCAAGGAAATAATAATTCTCCTGCTAGGCAGAGGTGGGTAATGAGTTATCACTGTGCCACGTCTAAATTACAGAACACTAGGTTAAACAGATCTGAACCACAGGGAAATCTTGTTATAATTTATTCTGGGAGAAATAACAATTTATTGTCACAGTTTCTTTTTAAATCTCAATTCCTGACCCAAAAATCTGCCTCTAGCTGGAAAGGACTAGAGCAGTTTGAGCATGAGGTTTAAGGCACTGATGGAGAAATTCTCTGGTTGCAAACCCTTATTGCTCACATGACCAACAGAAAATCTGCAAAAAGAAATTAAGTCAGGCATCAGTTATTTCTCATTTCTCCATACCTGCCACCCTCCTTGGAAGACTAAAGAGTGAGCAGTTGGCAGCAGAAGACAGTAAAGTGAAACTAATGGGGAGCCTGGCTACCGTGCCAGAGCTGGGTCCCAGGAGAGCCCAGAGAGCCCAGACTGGGGAGGCAAAGCCCCTCAGAGCCCCTCAGCACAGAGGGTGAGAAGAGTCATCAGCAAGAGGTGGCTGGAGAAACCTTTCAGACTTAGGTGGAGATGCTTCTGGAAATTGTGAAGTCTAAGGACAGGAGGAGGCTCATGAATGAAAGATGAAAAACAGCTGAGTGCCCAGAGTGAGTGAAGAAGAAAAGGCCTACAGTATATATATATGACCCATATACAGAATATCTGGGTCATAGCCAGGAAGGATGAGTAACTGCTGTCATTGTCAGGACAAGGCACAAGGCAGCCCCGGACAAAGTTTCTGGCTCAGCTCTTACATTCTACATATCCTCTGAACCAGCAATGCTGTGTCCTCCCAGACTGTTGTCAGACTGATGCTGAAGGATCCTAAAAACCCAGAAACTGCATTAGCTCATGGTTGCCACAGCAGGATTTTGTGATGCTAGAGATAATTTTCTTTATAGCTTCATGCTGAATCCTCTCTAGAAGTGACCTCATATACCTTCATTCTGCTGTCCTGACACTTAAAAGGCACATTTGATTGCATCATCCCCCTTTGACAATCACACTTTATTTTTATATCTTTGCTACTAGCCTGCCTGAATTCAGGGCCACTGATGTGGAGAATGAAATAACCACTCACAGTAGGTTGACACTTGACTTGAGAGGCTGGAGCAGAGAAAAGTTTAAACTACAGTCACCATAACTATATAAACACCTGTTTGGCAAGAGGTTTCTTCTGTGAGTCATTGCAGGTGTAAAGATTTTATTACTCATGGTCACACCTGTTGCTGCATGTGTGCCAAAAATCAGGAATAGCTTGATGGAAGAAGAAAAATAAGCATAAAGTACATTCTGTTATCAGAGCAATATAAATCCAAACTTCATTAAGCTCATCTAAATTATTTCAATTATTGACATTACTACAAAAGAGTGCACAATTCAGCAAAGCACAATAAAATACTGTTCAAAATCTCACCATATACAAAGTTAATACTTTTTAGACATTTAAATACATTAATGCCTATATATTGAATATATTACAAATATAAATATGCGTGTGTATGTATATGAAGTGTACACAGGGGATATAAGGAATTCTGTGGATGCCCTAACATACAAGGGTCAGGAACAAGTGTAGCTGGATTTAAGCTATGCTTTCATCCCCAGGACTTGCAAGGCTTAACCTCATCAGTTTTTAAGAGGACTCACAAAATCCAGATGTTATTTCACACATATACACATGTAAAATAGCACAACTTACCCCCAGAGATGCAGCTAAGCACAGAGATCAGCAGGTTTTTCTCACTTTATGCATCGGTCTCACCCCCCAAGGACATCCTGGCAACCCTACAAAGTACCTCTTAAGTTTTAATACCACCACTACATTCTTGAGGTTACAGCCATGACCAGGATAAAACTAAAGTTTTTTAATTTATTTCTGCTGAAGCATCTCCACATGCATTAATTAGGGCTTAATTACGCTAAACCAAGATCCTTTTCAATTCCAGAATGATATAGGGGCACTGTAACAGTGTAGCTCTCTGTGTCATCCAGAACAGGAGCTCCAGAAGCAAAGTTACTGAGATGTGAAATTAGGAGCAGCTCACCACAGGACTCTTCTCCCATGGAGGGCCAACTGTCAAAGCAAACTGCATAGCAACAACCATTCCAGAGATCTGCAAAACACACTGGAAATGTTTCTTCACTGTAAAAGGCAGTGTACTTACGTTGGCTCTTCTGAGACTGTTATTGTCTCTTCCATTTCATGGGCCTGTTTAAACCATGGCAATTTTGCTTCCACAGGGCTTTTTTCTGGTAGAGGAAAAAAAACCCCAAAACATTCAGTAATTTCTCTAAAATCAAAGCAATATGCAGATGCTCGCATTAGTCACCTCAGAACTTCACAGTTTACATTGCTTATTGATCTAATGCTTTTGCAGATGTACAGGATAATAAAACAAAATTTAGTAGAAAACTTCATCATGTTGGTTGACCTCCATTCTTTGCTTTAAATATGCAGAAATAGAGAAGGAAAAAGGAAAGTAGTTTGAGTATAACTTAATGAGCTGCTGAGTCACACTGAGAATGTTGACACATTTGATGAAAGTAAACAAGAAGATCCCATATGGAGTTTCAATCCCATTTCAAGTATTATTGAACAACTCCTCCTCCCTGTGTTAAGCTCATTAATTCTGGTTTTCCCAATTTGACCAGACTATGTAGATTTAGTTGGCACGTTCACCTCATGACAGTCTGGCCACATTATCAGCAAAAAATATCAGCAGGGCACTTTTCCTAGCACCAATAATTAAAGTGCTTGTTTCTGCCAAAACTCAAAAAACCCCCCCCCCTAGTAAATTCCAGCTTCTGGCATTTCTGAAAAAGGTTACCAGGGGCTTTTAATTCTCTGAAAAAAAAAATGTAAAACAATAACAGACCCAGACAAAATTCCAGTTACCTTTTGGCTTGTAACAGGGTATTGGCACGATGCACTCCTCTTTTATGTGCAGCTTGAGCTGCGGGTTGCAGCCCCCAACGTGCTGCCCGCGGTGGTCGATGCACAGCACGACGCGGTAGCGCAGCCCCCGCCCGCAGGTCACCGTGCACTGCAGGAGACAGCACAGCCAGCTCACCCCGCTGCCCCTGCAGGCACTGCTCAGGAGGATGCTGCAAGCAAAGTCCCTAAAGTTTTCCCACCGAGACGTAGGAATTTGTCCCTGCGTTGCTAGGTGAATAAGGAAAAGGTTGATGCTGGAATAAAAGCCTGAGTTTTGGGAATGCGAGCGATTTCTTGGGGTTCTGTGAAGCTTATCTGGTTGGCAACAGTCTGAAACAGAAGTGGCTGTGCACTGAGAATGCACTCCCTTACAGTGATGATTTTCAGTTAAGGCTGGGTCAGGGGAGCTGCATTTTCTGCACTCCTGGGTCACTGATGTCATCTGGATGAACTAAGGAGTTACAGGAGTGCTGACCTATTCGACTTATCAGGTAACTGCAGCCAGGGGAAGTTGGCTTATGCTATTGTTACTATAATGAAAGGGAAGAATGCTGGAAAATCACCCTTGCAGACCTGCCAGCCCCTGAGACACACATGCCTTTAACTATTACAGCTAGTGAAATACCACATTTATCAAGAACTAAGACATAAATGACCTGACTGCAAAGGGGCCTGACCTCTGTCTCTAACTTCTCCTCCATGCAAAGCAGGAATTCAAACGGCACAAGGAATTCTACATGGATTTTTTTCTCCACACAGACACATCAAGATTATCAGGCAGAACAAACTTTTCCCAGTACTACTGGTCATCTTTCAGGGCTATACTTTTCTAATAGTCCATGCTAATAAAAACATGGCAGCACAAGACCAGAGGCTATCTTTAGAAAACAAGACTTAAGGTCCAAATTACTTCTCAACTTACTTGAGACCACTCCATTGCCACCCATTTAGGACAATCAAACAGATTGCAGGTCTGAATGACTTTGGGCTTTGGGGCATACATGCATTTCCATTCCTCCACTTGCAGTATCTCTCCATGAATAGTCTCCTCTACACACACAAAACTTCTCCTCTGAATACCACCTCCACAGGAAACTGAACATGCAGTCCACGGGTTATGTTCCCACCTGGAAAAAAAAAAACCTCATAAGTCTCTTTCTTATTCCACTAACCTCTATTAAAAATGAAAAGTATTGAGTCCAACCTTAGTGTCAGTTAGAGCTCACTGGTAGTTTTGTTGCTGCATTCTTACCACATACAAATACATTGACTTGCAGACCTACCTTGCAATATTCCAAGCTTAATTCATGTGCAAAATCAGAAGTAGAACTGCAAATGTAAGTATGTTTCAAAGTGAAAACTTATTGTCATACATAATTTAGAAACTGTGAATATACTGAGTTTGATTACTGGAATGAATTTACTTTCAAATAGCCTAAATCACCTAAATGGAATATTTTTGACAATTAATTTACATGATCACATAGACACTTATTACCATTGTCAGAGACAAAGAAGCCCCTGTATTTAAGATCCTCTGAAGTCTGAAAGACAAAGACAAGTCTGGCTGCCCTGATTGAGGGTGTTATTACTTACAGGCTCATCACTGCTCACATCATTCAGACTACCCTTAAAAATCTGTTCCTGAAGGGTTTGTTATGGGATTTCTAATACTTTGGGTCAACCCAGCCATCTCATACCAAATTGCCTTCATCCATAAGGACTGTGATGAAATTAAATTGTGGCAGGTGCCATTTGGCTGGTCATGACTGCAGTTCTGCAAGAGTTTTCCACTCTCATTAAAATGCCATTGAACAACCTTGTATTCACACTTTCCAGCTTGCTTCAAGCAAAAGGCAGCTGCTCATCCATCTCAGCTGCTTTGGCTAACTCAGCTGAATGCTCCTGCAGCAGGGTAATGCACAATTAAGGAAAATTTAGGATTAAGAAAAGCCTGTGAATCAGCAGAGCTCTGGGGTAGTAGCCTCCAACAGAGAGATAATAAACAATCTGCTGGGATGAAATATCTTCAAATGGACATTTATGCACAATCTTAGACCTAACTACAATAAAGATGGAAAATGTTTCATCATCTAAAGTGAGAATGCCATGGAGATTTTTAGGCTACAAACTCAGTTTCATTCACCTCTTAGTACAAATGCACATTTGAACAATCACCTCTCAAAAAACCAAACTTAAATAATGTCCTGCTTCTGACACATTTAGAGATAACAAGCTTCTATCAAAGCATTTGTCTGTAGGTTCCAATGACCCCCACACAATATCTCCTCACCCTTTACCTCCTATCCCTTGCTTTCTTTCCATCACCCTCCTGAATCAAAGCTAAGCCCTTGGAAATGATTGAGTCCTGCAGTACATCTTAAGGTTCATCAGTGTTTGGTTAGCTAAACCTTATCTCTATTACTGCAGAGGCTCAGAAAGGATCATGAAAATAATTATATCTGTTCTGAACAATGGCCTCAGCAAGTACTACAATATCCCACCAAAATCACTTAATCAAGAGTTATCAACTTGGCTATCATAAAGGAAGTCATAATATCAGACTCAGTGAAGCAAATGCCCGTAAATCAAAGGTAAATTTAAGCCATCTACTTTTTATGGTGCAGCAGGTAAATCAAGGACACTTCCTATTTTAAGCAAATCATTATGCTGCCTACAAAAACATATTAATCATGCTTAAGCTCAACAGAAGAATGAGTACAAAACACAGAGCAAGCCATGGGACATTAACCATGGGGTCTATACTCAAAAGCATTCTGAATAAAGCTGTATGCTGAGGTACTGATATATCACAATGACAAAACACATTTGAAGAGCAAGAGTTACACTCTGACTTAAATGTATGTCCAGCATTAACTAGTTTTCTTTTAAAAAATCAGGAACTACAGAGCAATTAGCTATTTAATGAATTAGCAGTTCACAGATTTATATATGCAAGGCTCACGGCGCTGTATGTAATATAAGGTTTGCAAGTGTTTATAGCATGAAGTTTTATAGTTGTTTTTCTTTATCTCATCAGTTTCAAACACACTCCAGATCCCATACTCCCACAAGCATTTTCAAGATGGAGTGAGGTCCATGGCTACTGGGGAAAAGGGGGGTCTTGGGCAAGCAGTCAAAGGAGATACTTTCCAGAACCCACAGCTGTCAAGGGATCCTCAACAGCCCAACAAGTCTGAAATAAATGGAGGCATTCCAAAAGCTTTAAAACAGAATTTTCATCCTGGGAAATTTTTCTATTTATTTCAAAAGAATTCTCCATCTGTAAAAATATTTCAGTGGGGCATTTACAACTCTAGCCACAGGAGAACTCTTTCAAGATCTTGTGGTGCGCACCGCGACTTTCCCACAACTTCCTCACGTCAATGGGAAAGCAGTGGTAAACACCCCAGGGCTGCAGGGCAGCCTCCACATGGCCCTCGTGTTATGTAGGAAGTGTGATGTAGGGCTGCTGCTCGAGGTGAAGCACTCTGGACACCTTTGCTCCAGTATGTATCCAGTACTTTGGTTTTTCTCCTGCTTTTCGAGAACAGTCTGGAGTCAGCATGGAAGAAGCAGGTAGGAAACGGAAGGAAACGGAAGGAAACGGAAGGAAACGGAAGGAAACGGAAGGAAACGGAAGGAAATGGAAACAGAAGGAAAGAAACAGAAGGAAAGAAACAGAAGGAAAGAAACAGAAGGAAAGAAACAGAAGGAGAGAAACAGAAAGACACAGAAACTAAACAAAATTAAACAAAACAAAAAGGAAAAGAAAAGAAAGCAGACCTAGCCCAGGGTAATGCATTCCAGCTCCTTGCCAGGCAACAGCACAGACAAATCTTGCTGCACTGAAGCAGGACTTGCATCCACACTGCACCAGAGTCATCTCCTGATGCAGGTAAACAAACTCTCATCTGCTGTTTTCTTTCAGCAATCCCTGCAAGGGTGTTTCTACATCTTTGTGGTGTTTCCTTAGCAGCCCTCCCAGTACAACACAGCCCATTTCCTCTCTCCTTCCTGCTGGCACCAGCTCTGAGCCCTGCTTGGCCTCCTGCTATTTTACAGTCCTGACTCTGAAGCATCACCCAGGAAGACCACAATACTCTCTGACAGAACACACCGAGGTGCTGAAATGAGGTGGGCCTCTGTCTGTAGCTCTTACTGTTTGAAATAAGAGAACCTGCCCACAGCTTTATCACAGACATAATCTATCTCACCACAGTGCCATGCAAACATGCTGAGCACAGTAAAGCACAGAAAGGGGGATTAAATTTCTCTTCCAAGTGGTCTCCAAGCCCTGAGTGGTTCAGAAGATGAAATACTCCTGTAAATACATTAAGGTGAGTTCCAGGAGAGATCTGAAGTACAAAGGCATTGCCAGAAGAAACGGAAAGGGAGAGACACAGAATATAATTAGAGAACTCTACAGAATAAAGCTGTAGAGGAAAAAAAATCCCCAACTATGCATGAAAGCCAAAGAACATCACAGGACAGCAGATCCACAAGGACAAATTGCTGCAGAAATAAACTATGACATTTATATCAGCTGTAATCAGGAGCTCCACTAAGCTGAGCAAGTCTATGATTTCATTTTTATTACTTCATATCTTCACTTCTTTAGAAAAATACACATTATTCATTACATGACATAATAAACCAGAGCTTCAACTCAGATAAATATGCAACTAACTCATTAACTATAATTCTTTACATTAAAAGCAAATGTGACTCAATACTGTTTAATCCTAACATTCTTAATAAAATATCTAAGGGTTCTTGAGAAGTTTAAAAATCCTTGTAACTGATTCAGGTGTTAAAAAGATTTTTTAAAAAAGTAACAAACTGTTCTCTGATGACCTAATTTAAGGAAACAGATATTCCAACAATTTGGTATCTTGAAAGTGACATGTCATCTTTGATGTCAATAAATAAACTGTATATCTAAAGGGAAGGATCAGACCTCTCAAAAGAAAAAGAATTTCCAGAATCCTGTACATAGTGAGATCTGTTCTATAAAATCTCATACCCTGTCAAAAGAAAAACCTTTCAAGACAAGAATTCATATTTGCAGTTTAAAGATGATGCTCTTCTCAGCACTACAGCCAGAGAAGGCTGAGGGGAACAACTGTTTATTTTAAAGACTTCACATTGGTATTTTCAAGAAGAGCATATTAACCTCTGACTGTTAAGCTAATCATCCAGAGCACACTAAAATAAATCACAAGCTTCAGAGATGTTTACAGAACTGTTGTAAACTTACCCTCCTGTATAGAAAAAAAAGTCAAAATATGTTCCATTATCTTAGTACTAAAATAGTATATTTGCAGTGAAAAGGGTGCTAAAGCTGACACATATGCTGTCCTGATTATACATACCGAGGAAGTGGCTGGAAGTGATCATAGGGCATGATTTCTTTAAATCCATCACTGTCAAAAAAATAAATATTGCATCATTATTTCTCATACCCAAGACTGTACATCAAGTACATACTTTTATGTGATCATGGCTGAAGAAAGCAATTCCCAATGTGAAATGCAGGAATCTTACTTCATTACACACAAGCCTTATGGCAAACCTCATGACTTGTATAATCTTACCTTTTCTGCATGGATAAAGAACTATTCACCATACAGCTTCTCTATTTCATACCATCATAAAATATTAAATGAGCAAGCCTTCAGCAGAGAAATTTATTATCAGTGACCCTTTAGGTCTGTGTGAATTCATTAACAAAAAAATACTCACATACTTCTGCTGAGGGACATGAGTGTCAGTGAAATAAATGCATCACAGGGTTCATCCTAGACAGGTCCTGAATGCTGCTTAGGAACCTTCTAGACCTGTTTATTTGAACTGCATAGCATAGAACAGGCATAAAGCCTTACTTCCAATGCTAGGAAATATGGTATTATATCCAGTGGTACTTTCCTTTTCCTGGCTGTATAAACTAAATTTGCAAGGTAAAATATAATTATCCCCTTTCTTTCCCCTAATTTTCCCATTCCAGCTTTGGAACATTTGGCACCATTGCCATCAAGCATTACTGAAGTCATTCTGCTTCATACAGTGATCAGCTCTCCAGGAAAACTCTTGAAAATCTGCACATCTATAACTGTTAGAGGTCACTATCAACGATTATGTCCAATAGGAATGAAAGGAAATGGACAGTTTAGCTGTAGGAAATGAAATCCATTGAGAGTGTTTCCTTTTCTTGCATATAACTCTAGCTCAGCCAGCTGGCATATTAATGTGAGGTTCTGGGACTTGATACTGTGATGTTATTTTAAGATTCTTTAGCACAGCCAGGAAACCTCACCAGACAATCCAAAAGTTAGTTTAAAATACTGTAGTGCAATTCAATACAATTTATGTGTACTTTATGTGTAGCCTTTAAAATTTGGCATTAATATCCTGTGGCATTTGTACCACAAGTATATTTATTTTGATTTTTTTAATGCCTAGTTTTGAAAAAACCCAAACAGACCCAAGTGTTAATTATTAAATTGCCAACATTACAGCACCAGTGAAGAATCAAACTTTTATGGTAGGCAAATGAATAAACCAAGTTGAACCATATGTAAAACTTGCACTGACTGGAGCTTCTGTCTATCTATTGAGATGTTCTGAATAGAAGCATCAATAAATCCAAAAGTAGACAAACCCTCTCACAAGATCCTCACACTAGTACTGTCCTACTCAGCCCAGACAAAGCAGAATTAGCCCTTGAACAAACTGATATTTACAATATCTCTGTATTAGCAAAATCTTCTATTCTGCAACACTGAAGAAGTGTCACACACCTACGGGCGGAAGTATCAGCCTTTAACACATGCAATAACCAAGCAAGTTTAAGACGCCTTAAAGATAAAAATAATTGAAATTAAATAAATACAATTCCTTTTTCCTTAGTAACTGCCTGTGTCACGCACAAATTTATTTGCCTTACAGACCTAGAAGGGCAGGGATCCATGTTGCATTCTTTCAGCTTGGGCTTTGGTTTCTTGTTCTCTGGGTGGTAATGACAGTAGTGGTCAGGAACAACACGCTTCAGACGAATGTCCACGCATTCAGCTGAATTGAGCTGATAACCTAAAGCAGAAGCAAAGTTAATTTTTGTAATGGAGATAAAGTAAAATGACCTTACCTCCCCACAGAATTAATTTGAGGTCTTGCCTTTTTTTGGTTTGCTTTTAAACAAGGAAACACTGGGCAGGAAATGCAGAACCAGACCTTCATTTAAGGCAATTCAGCATAGCAATTATATTAACCTGCCTTAACACTAGATGAGCTCCCAGCTCTTTATTCTACTAATATTCTAAGAGTAAAGACACACATATTTCCTTGTGATGCAGGAATACTTGTACTGCATCAGCTCACCTGTCACAAGGCAAAACTATGAAGCCATATAGTTCTAGTACACGTTCCACAACTTATAACTGCCCTCCTCCAAGGAGGAGTTACCAGTGTTGGAGAGCTATATTACACAGTCATTCATGCTAAAAGAAATAAATACTTGAGACAGAAAGCCAGAGGAATGGAAGACGAGATCCAAAAACATTGCTAAGGAACTGTAGAAAACCAAGAAATAGGTTCAAGAACATTCCAAGTTGAAGAGCCAACAAAAGAAGACTTGAACTAACTACTCAGTGAAAAACAAATAATAAAATATGTATGGAGACTGATTGCAAGAAGGGATCTGAGTTTTATAAACCACTAGGTTATTTTTTGGCTAAGATAAAAAAGAGTCATTCAAAAAAGCTTACTTGGACTTAAACTGAGGAGAGGAGAAGGATGTTCTGGTATGTGCAAAGAAAAAATGTTTTAGACCACAAGAATTAAAACCAAACCGAGTCAACAAACTAACAGCACAAGTCCCAGTGCCTACTGAAAATGCTAAGTATCATGTATCAGTGGCTTCAGTTGTGTGTCTCTTGGCTGATCCAAAGTGTCATCATACATGAGAGTGATAACCATAAAGAACTAAGCAGTTCCAGTGCTCACAGCATCTATGTTTCAGTTTTTGTAAGTATTGAAAGGACCCAGAAGAAAGGTCACTAGCAAACAAGAGAAACAATTTTTAAGCACTCTTGCTCGTTCAAGCTTCACTGTGCTTTCTGAGATGCCCCTTCCAACATATGGAGATTACAGAATTAATGATGGAAGCAGCATCCTAGTGAGGAATGGCAATACACTAATTCCAAATCTCTGTTGTGAGGAACCTTTTCTTTTACTTCCAGTACCAGAAGCCAAACAGACAATCTGGACACTAAATCCAGTTTAAGATAACAGGTTAAAGCCAGGCAGCTGCAATACAACTTCCCAGCATGCTCAGTAACATGCCATTCTTAACTCTACTACTGTCATGACTGAGGAGCTTAATTTTCGTGTTTCTTCAGTTCCTGTCCTCCCTGAGGACTGCCAAGTCCCTCTGTTAAAGGTACCAGTTTTACAGTACAGGCAAGCAGCCACAAAGTAAGGCTTTGAACACCCTGGATGATTTCAAAGAGATTGACATGTAGCTATAATTTTCAAACCATAACAGCAGTCTGAATAAGGCTGGATTTGAGCCAATACTTTGAAGGTAAATATGTCCCTTGAGCTATCCGGTGTTTACATGCAGTCCTCAAAAGTAACTGTGATGCTTTATACTTCTTCCCTTGTCAGACAAGTTAAGAAAAAAAAATTATAAACACAGTGTGATGGAATCTTCAGAGGATATGCCTTGCCACTCACAGCTCCAGCAAGAACCACACTTCATGAGGCCAAGTATCTCATAAGATACAGTAGTTTCCTGTGGGACTACGTATCACACACATACATTGTCTGCATTTCAGATTACAGGGAGGTGCAAGCGCCAAAACGGATGGTCCTTCAAAAGATCCCCAGACTCTGCTTGTACTTTAAACATCTCTCACTCTCTTTATTCATGTCCCAAGTAACTATTTAAACCATATTTGCACTCCCCAGAAAATCCAGCATCCTGGTCTGTTTTCCAGGTGACCTGGGAAATGCAAGCTGCAGAGAAACTACTACCTGCAGTGTCACACACTCCTCCTACCATGAGCTCACACTTTTTTTTTGCAGAACCAGACATGACAAGCAGTGGGCTGGGCTGGCAGAGCTGTAGCACAGCAAAGCTACACCTCATCGAAGCTGCAATGCTTAAACCAGGAGTGGATGCTACAGCACCATGTGTGCTGCTCTAGCCACCATCAGGGCTAAATGTCTAAGAACAGACAACCAAAGGTACAGACAGCAGATAGTCTTTAAATTCTATTTACTTATTCTGCTTTCTATTTAACTAATTTCTCAACTAAATGTTCAAAAACTCTCCCTCGTGTATATTACTGAGGCCAGAAATACTACTTCATCTCTTGACTATTCTTATTTTAAAATCTCATCCTGTCTCTTTGCTTACTTTCCCCAAATATCCACCATGAGTTGCAATTTTCCATTTTGAATGTCATATTTTTATTTCTTAGTCAATCTTCTTACTCAAATGAACATCTGTTATGGAAAAACCAGACTTCCAATAACAACATGTAAAAACCCCTATGCTGATACCCTACTGATAACCAACTTGTGTAGCTGCTACTCTGTCATTTATTTTTGCTGAGGAATTACCAGTGTGCAGAGAAACACAAACATCTAATCACTAAAAATGCAGACCAAAGGTTGTAAATCGGCTCTTTTTAATCTTGGGCTGTTATCACTCCTGAAGAATTGACATTACTTACCTCCTCCACACGTCACTGTGCAGGGGAAGAATTCTGTTTGTCTCCACTGATGACTGATGGGTTGATAGAAGAAGAACTGAACCACACTCTCTTTTGATCCAGAGTACCTGGTCTGAAGAAATTTCCATTACAACACACGTGTACACTATACTCAACAGTTCATGCCATTCAAAACAGGGTTCATACATAATAGCATTGCAGAGTAGGATGATGACACAAAACCTCTAGAAAATCTAGAGTAACCATTAAATTTAAGTTCCCAACAGCCAAATATTTGAATGCTGCTTTGTTTTTTAAATGATTCAAGGCATTAATGTGATCATCTGATTATCTATCCTTGAATAGCAAAGTTCTTAACTGTGTTCTTTTGGTTTATCTCTTTGTTAGCAAAAAATTTTAAATCTGCTGCAGAAAGAAGTCCATAAGTGATCCAAGCACACTGATTCATAGTCAGGCAAGTCTAGCTGCACATGATGCAAAGGGGAAACTACTGAAATTCCATTTCTACAATGTGACAGGCAAAGCCTGGCAGTCTGATAATACTGAAACTTCTGTCACTTCCAAAGGCAAACTGTAAGAGTGTCTTCCTTTGGCAGTCAAATATTGATATGTTTCTACTTATAAATATCTTGATGTGTTCTGGACAGAAAAGAAATTTAAAAGAATTGGAAATGGTCAGTGACTGGATTAGCAGTGTCTGAGGGAGTTTGTAGGGTGCTGCTGGAAGCAGTGCTCAGGTTCAGTAGGTGGCAGTCTGCAATTGGATTAGCTCAATCCACTGCACACTGTTATTAGGGTCACGCTTCCAGCACTATTTAAAACACAAATCCTGGCCATTTTTACCATTAAAGATCCTGTGGTACTTTCCACCACAGCAAAGACATTAATCATGTAGCATTTTAATTTGTTTGGATTTTCTTAGCATAAATGATCTCTAGATGTAATTAGGAGTTCTTGCTTGCCAGCTAAAAGGTTTTGTTGTATTGCTACAAGCTGATGGACAGCCACCACTGTGTTGCACGTACTTGCAATAACTTTGTAGATTTGTACATTCACACAACCCACCTTGATAATGAAATCTGCTCCAAGAGGCCCCTGGATCTTTATGATTTCCCTGTCTGAACTCTTCTGAAATTCAACAGTTGAATTTTCAATGACAAATGTTCCAGGAGCATCAAAACTGCGCTCTCCCTTTTCTCCCTGTAGTGTTTTTGACTCTATAACTAAAGAAGAAACCTGCAATTAGTAAACTTAAACATATTTTTGTTTTCAAGAAAGTCAGAAAGTAATGTTTACAGCTTTGCCTTGCAAGTACCAGCTGCATATGTGCAGTAAAAACGCATCCAGAGAATCTGTGAGAATATAAACTGCTTCAGATTATAGGCTGATAGATAATTGCAAGACAAGTCAACACAGGAATATCTGTCTGAGCACAGTATTCTTTCACACCAGAAGCACTTCTGAGACAGTTTTTCCTACACCAAGTGCTCTGTAACATTTGATATAAGCAATAGCTTGAGCAGGAAAAGCTGAAAGAAACTCAAAACTGATAGAATCAATATAGAGAAAAATACCTCATACTTCCATGCAACTCAAAAGCCAAGCAATCTGAGCAATCAGTCTCCAGAGAAGCCTGAACAGTGCCAAACCCACCTGACACTCACCTCAATACCTGTATCACTGTACCAAGATCATTAACTTGGCTTTGAGTATTTCCCATGTGAGGAAAAAGCAGGGCCAGGAGGAGGGCAGCTGCAGCTCCGCCGGGGGGAGGGATGGCCCTTTCCCAGAACAGGTGGTGATGAAAACCCTTTCTGAATTGTTCTCTATTCCTTGGAAAAAGATTAAACTAACAGCCCACAACCTCCAGAAGACAGATGAAGCATTTTAAGATTAAATCACTCCCAGCAAACTGACTGAACTGTAAGTGGACAAAGCTAAAGGAAGATATTCATAACGAAGGTAGCATTTGGGGCTCTGTAATACAGCACAGAGGCACAGCAAGATGCATGACTTGAAATACACTGGTCTGGTTACAATCTACCAGAGCACTGCATGAGAAAAGCATGAATCTCAGATGAGCTCAGGGCAAGCTGAAAGGAATCTTTTGATGAGCTATAAATACCCTCTTTCTCCCACTACCTTGCCTTTTTTGGTACTTTAAACAAAGTTACCTAAGTCAGGCTAAACCATTTAGGTTAAAAGCATCTGGTTTTACCAGCACTGAAAACGTGATCTGAACACTGCAATCCATCATTAACTGTTTTTCCTTCATATTTTTAAAACAAACATGCATTCTGGAGCACCCCCAACAGAGAGAATAACGAAATTATAGAATGAATTAAATTCCTTTGAAAACATACCACCATTGTCCCAAGCTTCTAAGCATTAGGTTCTATTATGCTCATAGGTATAACAAAGATCACATACACGGCTGGAAGGAAGTTTCAGGAAGGATTTGTTTCTAGGAAATGACTTTATGTTAATCACAGGGTATGAATGTAGTGGTGAATAAAATGTACTTTGTCAAAGAGCAAAAAAATTAATCTCTGGGAATCAATGTGCCCCACTGTCCAACACATTTCCATTAGAAATAGATATAAACTAATCCCAGAAAAAAACCAAGTATTTAGATGATGACTACATATTTCTGTTTGTCACTTTTATGGAAGTGTCACTTTTATGGAATCCTTTGCTGATTGCATTACAAAATAACCCTTTAAAATATATGGTACTCAGAATTCTTGGACTAAGCTTCTGCAAGCCCCAGTCCCAAACTTACTTCTTACTTCTTAAATCACAAACTTACTGCTTGATCACAAACACTGCTTAAAAATAAGCAGTAATGCATGATGCCTGTTACTGTCTCATTTTTCAAAATAAGTGTAAAATCAAATCTCAAGTACTTCCAACTCTAAATACATTCAGTAAGATCCTCTGGAGTACAGGATCCCTTTGAAACCATCATTTAAGATTACAAGGCAAGGCACCCAGCTGGTGCAAAAAGATGATGAAAATGTTTATTTGGTGACTGCAGCTGCATTTCTGAACAGTCTTTTTACTAATTTTCTCAATAAAAATACTTTTGATGTTGTTCTAAGCAGAAACCAAGGATATTGTTCAGCAACTAACAAGAGAGTAACTCCCTGAGAGCTGACACACATTTACATTGGAGCTACACTAGATTTGGATGCAAATCATGTGTTTATTTGCAAGGTCCAGCTATGGAGCCATGGCCTGTATCTCTGGAGGTCACACCACTGAAGCTCAGAACAGCTGCTCAGATTTTTCCTGTCTCACACAGGGAGATGAGGAGGTACTCCACAGCACAATGGATAATCTCTGATGCAATACATTCCTGCTCAGCAGTATCAAGTGCTTGTCATCACAGGCCTCTAAAACAGAGCAACACCAAGCATTTGGTGTATTTAACACATACATAACATGATGATGCTTATTGGGGAGCAATTCCTCCCTAAAAAACTGTTCATTTATTGATTTCAGAGAAGTAACTGAGGACTAAGGTTTGATCAACTGATTTCATGACAAGGTTAAGAAAATTATTCACAAAATATTTATTTGTTCTGCAGAGTCCTGCTATACTAAAGACCTGGGAAGTTTGACCTCAGGAGTAAGCTTCCCCATCCTAAATTAATTCCTTGAGACTCCAGTTGTGAAGAGTCACATTGACAGGGAATTCTCACCTGTTTCTGTGACAATCACCAGTGCCAAAGACCTGTAACTATCCATGTTTAATTACTTCCCCTCCCTTGACAAAAGTGGCAAATGCCTTGCCCAGCTGTGGACAGAATGGCTGAAGCCTCCCACTCTCTTGGTGGCAGGAAGGAGCAGGGCAGTGTGGCAGAGGAAACCCATTGCAGGTGCCTCCTTGTGTAGAGAGATGCATGGAAGAGTTCCCATGGAAACAGCTCCTGCTCCCAGTGCCATAAAGAGCAGGTATGGTGCTGCCCAAAAGCTGTTTCTTTTCTGTGACTCATTTGTAGGTAGCACAATAAAAAACATTCTTCTCAAAATGCAAGCAACACCAACACCATGCTCCTCTGAGCATCTGTCAAAGAGCAGTGCACAAACACACAGCTAAATGCTGTCACCTGATGCAAATCACTATGAACAGAGAAAAAATTGACAAAAAGAAAAACATTTCAGTTCCTTTCAGTAACATGTAACCTCCCTAAGTTCATGAACTTGGTTATCTAGCATTAGCCACTTGTAAAAATATTAGCTTCTGGTTTTCCTGTTTCTTCTGCTGGAGAATTAATTTCAGGGAACTTTCAGTCTTTCTTTTGATTCTAATGCTATTAAAACAACTACTAGAAAAGTCATAATACAATTCAAATCAAAAAGAAAGCAAACACAATGAAACATTTTATTCAGACCCATTTTTGTGCTAATTGCTTGGTTATATTCTATCAAATCCAAGTAGGCAGAAGTACAGGAGGGCCATATTTGTTATAAACCTGAACTAACATCTTGGCTCTGATGAATCTGTTGCCTGTCTTAAAGTGCCCAGAGACACAAACAAAGTACTTATTCTAACCTACAAAGCTTCAATTCTAGCTACAAAGAAATGCAGCCCTTACTCAAACACTAACTGCTGGTTGCAAAACAATGCTCAGAGCATTTGTTTCAAATCTGTTATGTGCTACATCTCCAAGCACATTTCCATTTTTGATTAGTCCAGCAGCTGTGCTTTCCTGGAACAAGACCAGATCATAAACCCAGGATGAAGCACCACTGAACACAAGATAAAGGGAAAAGTGCCAGACACTCCACAGTGCTCTGACTCTGCTTGAAGGACAAATATATACTGGCAACAGGAGGTGGTATAAAATTTTAACAATAGTAGTTAAAGAAGTAGTCCCTGCTTCACCTGTTAAATTGAGCTCCTTGCAAACCAGGAAAAACATCTCTGACAAATGAACCTGTAATAATAGGTGATTATTTTTTAAATTCTGGTTTTAATTATACCAGCACACCCACACTGAAATTGATGCAGTTGCAGACAAAGGATCATCTGGTATCTTCTGTTAAGTGACAAACACCCACAAAACATACAGTGGGGAAGGTGGAGAAGCACCTCTGGAGCATCAGCTCTTGGGGACCTGGCTACGAAGCCAGAAGCGATTGTCACCTCTCTCTCCACAACAGCTCTCCGTTGTTTTTCACCTCTGCAATTTTAATTTTAGGTAAAAAAAATGTCTAAATCCTCGCAGATTTGCAAACAGATGTGCTGGTGGAAGTGGTTAAAGGAACATTTCACAATTCTGGTCCAGCTAGAGAGCAAACTAACAAAGGTAATGCCAAGCCACAGCTCCTTTACGGAACCACCCTGGGTAGGAAGCCAGGAGCACTCTGTACTTAGTTACTGAGCTGCTGCTGCATTCCTCAGGAGCTTTCCAGAAATCCCCCAGGAGCCACTCAATCTAGTACTTTTTCCTCATACAAAGCTGAAACAACAACTTCCTTCTGCAGAACTACTTAAGAAAGTCCAAGAATCCTGACCTGAACTGGTCAGGATCACTCCTTCACACATCCCCTGCAAGAGTTTTAAAGGAATATTATTTATTTCAATATAAATCCAGCTTTGTACATTTTTAATATAAGTAGTATATCTAGTATTATTGTCACTCAGGAGCCATTCTGAAGAGGGAGTTTTATTTCAGTTTTTTTCTTCGAAAGGATGTGACAATATATTTTTGAAAGCAAAAAGACTGATGAGCAATTTTCAAATAAAATGCATTTTTACTTCTGTTTACATATCTCAGAGCTGAAGTTCTTTTTATTTCCATGATCCAGACTACATCTGCCACATCTACAAAGAAAAAATTGTTCAAAGTTAAATGAATACTTTATTTCATTGCTTGGTATGGCAGCACCACTTACCATTGAAACCATTAATTCTCTATGCAAACTAGGCCTATGGATAAAGAAATTGCCATAAATACTGCCTTATAAGAACATATTGGAAAACAATTGTCTTACAGAGTAACAAACTGTTTCTCTGGTATGCAATGGCCAAAAGAATTACAAGGAAACAGGACTTCTGTAGTCATTCACCCTACTCCATTTGTACCTAGATCACTTGTCAGAGGCTTCAACAGAAAATCTGGTGCTGAGCTATGCAAGGGTTGTTGATTCCACACATAATCCTCTGAAGGTTGATTCTTTTTGTTGTTTTTTCTGGCATGTTGTTTAAGAGTGTACTGTATTAAGGTGCCTTATATTGGTTTAAATGGAAGGACTAGAAACCACCACTAGGTATTCTATTTCCTCTTACCAAGAAAACTTTCCAGTGTTCTCTAGGACTGTTTCCAGGCTGGATATTGAAGATGGGAAGAGGAATCAAGGTATCGAGGTCATGATCTTACCCATAATTTCCAAAGTTTGGATGAGTTCAGATACAAGGTTCTGTTTTTATCTTCTGCCTATGTATAAATATATAAAACAGCTCAGTCATACCAAGGTGTGCTGGTCCTTTCAGGGTAATTCTCACACTGCGACTCCCATGTGGCACAGCAATCACAGTTTCTTCCCCTAGGAAAATTAAACAACTGTTTTAGAAGTTATCTTTCATCAGGGAATTTGTACATAATTAGACTGAAAACTGTCAAACATGTCTAAGAAAATATTTCACAGCTTGCACAATTTTTCTATTAAAAATAATATGTTATTTTATTAAGTACAGTGTACTGAGTCTGTGCTATGTTATGCAAATATTAAGACCTACAAATGGACTTGTAAATCTTGCTTTCTATTGGAAAATAATTTGCTATTAACAATAACTGAAATGTCAGTAGTGTATTAGGAACATATTTACACTCCGTTGTCCTAGTTTTATTTTTTAGTCACTGAATTGACATAAGGAATCTGCTAAGTAGTCCTTCCCCCTTACAAAAATCTGCAGCTGTTCAGTCTCATTTTGCCCACACCTCATTTCCTGCTGCAGGTCACAACTTCAATAAGTGGCAGGACTTACAGGAAATAAATCATCTACTTAACACTAACCCTTAACCAATTACAGACCAGTTAAGAGCAAATATATAATAGCTATAAGGTATATGTTATAACGGTGTCTGCATCTAACCATATAAGATCATTTCTTCCAGTAAGAGGCTCAATATAAACTGAACTATAAACCAAAGCAGCCCCCAACAGGACACGTCAATACAAAACAGCTTTTGGCTGCCTGAGAGGCCTCTTCATATATAAATGTGCAACTCACTCACTTCAGTGCACTTTACAAAGGCAGAAAGTTATTACTTCTCATTTCAAATGTAGGAAATCTGTGATTTGCCCGAGCAAACTGAGTTACCAGTCAAATCAACAGGCTGGAGACCCTCATGCCAACAAAAGCAGTGCTCCCAGAAAAGGGTATCCACAGGGATAAAGGAAGAGAGAGACATCCAAGGAGCTGTCACCCATTTCCATCAGGGCCCAACTGCAAATCTCCTGCAAGGCAGATGCTGCTCCATGTGCCTCTGCAGCACACCCTGCACAAGATGCTCTGATCTGTGATGGAACCAATGCACATTCAGTGGCTGGTGCAGAGCAAGCTCCTTTTTGCAGATTCAAAAAGTAACATGTGTTGAAGGTCAGTGATGCACTGGCTCCAGAATTACCCATAAAATATTTAGAGGAAGAATAGTTGAGTTTAGTTTTAACAAAAAAAAAGTTGAAAAATGTTTCTTTCCACTTTAAACCAGACCCCTTTATAGTAGATGCTAAATTATCAGCTTCTGGTTTACATCTCCTTAGCATAAGTACGATTTCCTGCCAAATGTTCAGAATACTTCAAGCAAATACTGCAATTATTTTTTCTGAAATAAACACCTTCTTATGTTACGGTTTTTATATCGTCAATTTCTAGGAAGGACATTTAAATATAACAATTTATTTTGGATGTAATAAAATGTGAGCTTTATTAATTTCATTCTTGTGTATTCCACCAGAGTGAAAAATACTACAGTAAAACAATAATACAACTAAGGAGTTCTGGAAAAAACATTAACTACTGAACCACTTAATATCTTTTTGCATCTTGGTTTTTCATCAGAGGAATTGCTAAAGATAGCCGGGAGGTAGTGGGCGTGTGTATCTTTAAAGTAAGGAAATAACTACTGAATTCACATGTGCTCGGCAGTATATTTGAGGGAAAGCAGGTTTGAGGGGCCCATCTGTCCTTACTCGGTCGGGAATTGAATCCCATCCTGATAACAGCCAAGGATCAGTCACAGCACAAAGCCTCGAATAAAAGGCAGATTACGACCAGTTCAGAAGGCACGAACTGCTGCTGTGAAGTGGAACCGAGGGCAGCCCGTGCTGCACGGACACAGCCCGGGCTGGCAGATGTGCGCACATGTGCAGGACTGTTCGTCGGGAGAACCACCAGGGTCGTCCTGCTGCGCTTCCCGCACCTCCCCACAGGCAGCGCCGCCCGCCCCCGGCAGACCCCGCAGATCCCTTTTCAGGATGCCTCGCATTCCTTTAGCAGTACTACAGACATTCCATCCTCACCGAAGCACTCTCTGATATGGTCCAAAAGTCTCACGGGGGTGCTAAATTTGGTGTTTCTCTGCGGCACAGACAATATTACCAGAAAGTGTTTTATTTGCATTAGAGATGACTAAGCTCACTGCCGCAGCAGCACTCAACCTCTGCAGCCCACAGACCTGTCCAGAGGTCTGACAGCAGGGGATTTTTGTAACCTGACTGAGATAATTATGACCTAGGGCAGTCTTTCCTTGAGATGAAGGAAATCATAGGAAAAAATAAATGTGAGATTTTTGGACTTCTGAACAGAGATAAGGGTTTGGAAGAAACAGGACAGAACTGATCATAAGGAGCTCCTTCTCCTAGGGACAGCTTTGAAACAATGGTTATGGTTGTCCAGGTCTGGCTCCAAAACTATATATTCCAAAAGTCTCCAGTCCTCAGCTGAATGTAATTCCTACTCTTAAAGAAACAGAAGGCACTGTAAACCCATTTAAAATGGTAATGCTTTACATTTCCCATTAAATCAGTAGGGTCCACACTGCTAAAAGCTGTGAACTCTTACAAAAACATAAGGGGAAATTGTTACCCTGAAATCCATACTGAGAATTTTTGATTACTTCCTCCCCCCCCGCTCCCAGTATTTCTTTGAAAGTTAATTACTGACCTTTGTCTAAAGCTGAAAACAAATTAGCCCAAAATCATCTGGAACATGCAGAAACACTAGACTCTAACATCTGAGCTCAGACTAAGGTTCACCTGAGCCTTAAAAAACTCAGGTGAAGTTTTTTCATCCTCTCAAAGTGTTTTTGACTCCATCTCCTACCCAGATTCCTTATCTAATCTCAGTCTTCTCTTCCTCTTTTCCTTGACTCAGTGTGTCTGTACAGCCAGTCCTACATCCTCCACCCACCTTCTCACATCTGCCCTTCCTTCACTGCATGAACAAAAAAAAAAACTGGTGAGGTATTGCCTCTCTATTCTAACACTGTTTGAGGATAGGGATTCCCAGCAGCACAAGAGCCATCTCCCTCCACTCCCACCCAGAGACTCTCAGCAAATGTGGGCACACTACACACAGCACTTGCTGATTAAGCTCCTGGATTGCTTTTACTTTAGATGGCAAGGTTTGATCCTGTTTCTATGGTGTTAATGTGGATTTAGATTTTGGATCTCAATGAGAGCAAGATCAGACTCCCTGCTACGGTAAGACTGGGAGCTAATCCCCAGGATCAAAATAAAGGAGCCACATTCCTAAACTCAATCCAATTCAGCAGGTTTTATTTATTTTTCCATGTGGGCCATGGTGGACCCATTTACTGTTTCACATATGGGCCAGTTGGGATTTTTCCCTCTCTCCTCTTATAGCAGACCAGAGGGTTTATTTCAGGTCTATAAAAAGTGTTTCTTTCTATGTACTTGCTCAGAACTTATTTGCTGGTTCCCTGGTTCTGATGGAAGACCTTTGTGCTCTTAAAGCACAAATAACAATACAGGAACTAAAAATCTCAAAATATTTGGAATCTTATTGCAGTGGCTTCCCTCATCCACTCTGGCATCAGGCATGATTTCAGAAGGCACTGCTGCTAGGCTTTGTGCTGACCTGCCTAATGGAAGCAAAGCCAAATACATGCACTGGAAAAAACATAAAAGACATACAGCAAACAGCCCCTCAAGAGAATGGATCTTAAGGAAATGCAGTGCAAAATAAGCAATGAAATAACCAATGTCCTTACACAGAAATTTCTTCAAGACAAAAGGGACAATGAAAGTACAGAAGGAGGGTTCATACTACCTGTAACAGCCCCAAGTAAACCAATGAAAGTAAAGGGATGTCTAGACTGAAACAGTTGGTGCTGAAGACCCAGCACCCACACAACAGAATTGCAGGTGCCTCATTGGGACTAATTCTAGTCTGATCCCATGCACTGGATACCCTGTAGCTGCAGGAGAACATCAGGTGCTTTTCTGGGACACATCTTCTGGTTTAGCTTCATCCAAAAAGATTCCAATTTATGCTCTCCAAGACCACTCTGTGATGTGAACCTATGAAGAGTATGTCAGGGCCATGGTGAAATTTGCTTCAAAAAACATGCTCCTTATCCATACTGGAACACTGATGCATTGGCATTCTATCCCTCCCCACACACAGTTTTCCCGCCAAATCCGCCCAATTCCCTCCTCTGGCTCTACACAAAGTTGACTTTTCCCCTTCCTCTCAAAGTGTTTTTGACTCCATCTCCTACCCAGATTCCTTATCTAATCTCAGTCTTCTCTTCCTCTTTTCCTTGACTCAGTGTGTCTGTACAGCCAGTCCTACATCCTCCACCCACCTTCTCACATCTGCCCTTCCTTCACTGCATGAACAAACAGCAAATTTTTCTGTTCAGCTCATCTCATCTTTCCCTCTCCTCATGTGACCTCATCACTCCCTGTCATAAGTCTGAAGCTCAGGAGATTAGATGCTCTCCACAAAATCTCTTCTGAATGCCTGACTGTGAGGTAGGAGGCATCACAGAGTTCAGCCCATGGCACCTGGTCTGCAGTAAAGCAGAAAGCAACAGCAACCTCAAGGAAAAATTTAATAGCTTATTTCTGGAAGAGCAACATGTTAATGTATTCTAAGGAGGCTGCACACGTGCAATCTGTTTGCAGTCAGAACTTGTAACAAGGCAGAGAACACTTAAAAGGATAAGTTTTCAGAAATTTCAGCTGTTAACATCCAAGAAGATTCCACAGAAACTGAAGGAAAAGGTTGGGGATTTTTTGTAAAGGTTGTAGTAAAATATGTGTTGATGCTTACAGACATTGCAAAAGACTTATCCATGACCAGAAGATCATTGCCTGCCAAATTTCAAATCCCTGATCTGTGATCAAGTCCAACAATGGGGGGATGTTAAGACATATTAAAGAAAAGGTTTCAAATGTTTTGACAGTGGGAAACAACATATTTTTCTCCTCTGTGTCCTTGGAATATGCTGAGCTGTTTTGGCTGAATTTTCTCCAAAACACATAGCACCTGGCATGAGAAGTTTCTGACACAACTGTCTAATTTTGGCAAATAATCCTTCATATAAAATGAAGTATCAAGCAAGCTTGACAACTGGGGCTGCTAGCTCCATGTATATTGATTTCAAAGAGGGGAAAAAAAAAAATGTGAGGCAGGAGGTTGTCAAAAATGTTGAGCTGGCTGATGACACAGAAGAGGGAGCTGTGCCAAAGGCCTCTGTTTAGATAAATGACCAAAGTGAAATTAGGTTTTTGGTTAGGCATGCTTGGGGATGATGACATACATCATGTGAGAAAAAGTGACCAATGGTATATTACACAAGTGCCACAGGAAATAAAGCACAAGGCAAAAGGAAATTCAAACAGTGACAAAGCCATCACCAGTGAAAGCTTTCATAAGAAGCTCTTTAGCAAAACATTAAGGCAAAACTTGCCATTTGGGAACCAAATAAAACCAGACTGGGACAATTCCATGCCTTCAACTTCACCCCCCATTGAACCAGCACCTTTTCTTCTTTGTTGGTATCAGAACCAGAACACTTTCCTACCATTTCTTGCCAACAATGGTGCAGAAAGGAGATATGAGGGCCCAATCCTACAATTTTTCCATGTGCACAAGGGGCAGTAGAGTTAATGGGAGTTCCATGCATTTAGTACCAGAAACTTCAGGCCCATGACATCTCATTTCCCAGTGGGATGGTACATTTTACAACCTATTACACTTTTTGTTTGAATATCGTTAGTCAAACCTTTAATCATTTTACCAGAATGTTAGAATCTGGCTTGCTGACAGAAGTTTAACTTACTTTGTCTTTCAAAGGCAATTAAGTGTTAGTGGAAAAAATAAACTTTTGAAATAACTGTTCATTTCATATTTGCAAAACAGTAAGCTCCCTTTCACTGTTGTTTAACTTTCTGATCAAAGGCATTAATTTAATGTAAAAACATATAAAAAAGATAATAAAACAAAATTAGTCCTTCATGAGAAATCATTTTCTATCAATGCCTAAATTTCATTGTTTTAAAATAAGGACTAAGATAACCAAGCACTTTTATTTTCCCTTATGCCTCTTTTTTTATACTAAAATCTTTGGCTCTTGCTTTACTTCCAGTTCTTTAATTTGCTTCATTGAACAGTAAAATTTACATCCTGCTCACAGCCTTAAGCTCCCTCTTATATGCATGTCTGTCATGTGTGGATATTTTTTCAACACTAGATCTGAAAGCTTCCAAATGACTCTTTGGAAGATACTGTGCCTCCCTTCACTGATATTTTGCCACAAAGAAAGGGTGGCTTTATTTCCATATTTCATTCACACACATGATGATTATATGGAACTCATTGCATAGTGTTGAACAACTTGACCCAAAAAATATTTTGGCACCATCACAATAACTAAGAAAAACACCAAGTTCTGAATTTAGCATGTGTACTGTTTTGCTTATGCCACTGGTAATTCATTCATATCATCCAGCCTACTGCAGTGCAAGATAAACCCAAAACTTGGCAAAACCAACATCTTTCCTCAGAATAGTCTTCCTTGGTCTTTAATTTTAAAGGACTCTTAAAGAGCCACTGAATTATGACAGAAGAAACAATGAACCACGGGCATTTTTCATAACTCTCAAGGCAATGGGAGATCCTCCATTCCAAGTGATGTCAGCTGTAGTCAGCTCTTACCTGAGACAGAATACTACAAGTGAAGTTAATATTTTCTGTCACAAAATGATACTTTCAAAACCAGATCCCTTTTACCACTTTGTCTTTAGTGTATTTCCATCCTAGAGCGGCAATTAAATATGAAACTTTATATTTCACTTATCATGAACTATCCAATCGGAGTCACCAATCTAACAAGTTTATTTGGGCTGCCTTAGAACTAGCTATGGTGTCACCAGGAATCATCCTTCTCCAGGAGAATCTCTGTTGCTGTAAAACTGTAATAGAAAATTCCTTTCAATTCCAGCTGACCTTCACATCAGAAAGGCAAAAAGCTATTTTGTGCATATATATCCGTATATATCTGTGTCTAGCTATATATAGACACAAAACAAATAGAGCTTGGAGACTCCACAAAAATATTTGTTTTACAAGTGCTTGCTCTATGCTGACCAGAAGCTTTGAGTCTTTGATATGGCAAATGAATAAAAAGTGGCTCCCCATAAAAATTCTTTTTCTGCTCATTGTAAGCATTCAAGACATTTCCCCACTCTTTCAGGATGAAAAATCTTATAAATTACTGAACTACACACTTCCATCAATAAAAAAAGAACTCTAGTCAAAGGAAGGCAAAAGCTAACACTATAGACCATCTAATCTGTAAAAAAGGCTCTTTGATTTCTGGAAAATTATCCTATGACTTTAAAAGCTGCTGACACACAACCAGTCATTTTTAAATTCAGATTGTCTTTGCTATACACATGTATTGAATTACAGAAATCATGCACCTGCACAGTGGTACCCAACACCCTTGCAAGGCAGTACAAGACACCACATTGCAAAGCAATAAGCAGTGAGATAACAAATAAACTACTCCAACTCACATCCAAACTGAAGCACACTGCCAACAGCAGCATTTAAAACCCCATGGGAATAGTTATGTATACTGCAATAAGATTTTAGCATGATTCAATATACAAAAAATCAGGGTACAACTGAAATTTTTGCAGGCTGAAATACAACAGTATTAAAATGTAGGCAGCTGTCACAGGCAGGTGCTTCATCCACTAAAAAGAAAACCTGGTTGCATTTGAGTGTTCAGCACTGACTTAAAGAGCACCCTTCTATCTGGTGACTTTGCAGGAAGGTAACTAACCCCAAAGGCCTCATCTCCATGTGACAAATGCTTGTGAAAAATACACACTATGGGTTCAGATAAAAACCCAATATGTGATGCAACTATTCATATGATAAACACATGGGACATATGCTGTGAGATTCCAAGGAGCATCATCTGTGAGGGTGGAGAGCACCAGTGTCAGAGAAGAGTCTTTGTATGGAAAACCTTGCCTGCATATCAAAATAGCCAGACTCTTCAGACCCCAGTAAAGGGTCTATTTCTAATACCCTTCCTCTTTCATGTTTTATATTTTCAATATTAATGAGACCTACAGAATTACTCCCAGCAAGATGTTAATTATTTTGAGGAAGAATGGTGATATTTGAGCTAAACATACAAAAAAGAGATAGAAGTATTCATCCCTTTCACTTTGTGTTTTTTGTACCATACAAGTAGTAACTTGCCCCTGAAGTTAAAATGATTTGAGCTAAACATACAAAAACAACAAAAAACAAACAAACAAAAGAACAACAACAACAAACCCAAAAAAACCAAACAAAACAACCCCCACACACACACAAAAAAAATCAAAGTTAACTTGAAAACCAGATACTTTCAAGCACAGGCCACTGTTTCCATAAAACCATCTATAACATGTTTCCATGATTTAAAAACATTTCTGCAGCATCACATATTCTGCAACATGAGGATACCCTCTAAAATAAGATGTGCATCTTGATGGTTATTCCTGATAGAATGAATCGAGTAGCTCTATTAAAAAAAGAATGCATATCTCAAATTCTTTCCTAGCTATACCCTAATGTGTGGTATCCCTCACGGAATTTCAACAGACTAATCTAGCACAGACTTTAGAATAAGTAGCTTTGTAAAACTGCAAACAAGTATATGGTTAAAAGGTCACCAATATTCATGCTAATATACAAGCAGAAAACACAGTCAAGGAGAAATTACCAGAGGATCAATTTGCAACCTACTTTTTTCTGGTGAGACATGTGCCTTAGCTTGTCCCCTCACAAGCCTGCACGTTGAGCCATCTCCTGCACAGATTCCACAGTTGTCTTCCTTGGCATTGCTCCCAAGTTGTCGATCACAGCCTACTGCCTGCCAACACCAACACCACAGTCAGAAGGAGGGCAAAGCTGTAGTAGACATGCTCAGGTTTCTGGAATTTTATTTATTATGTTATGCTTTTGATTTTATGAGTTGGCCTCATTCTATCAAAGCATATCTTGCCATTTAGGATTTTAAAAGCATGCTGTCATTTCCATGATTTTAATAATGAACCACAACAACTGACATATTAAGCTATTCAAGCGTGGAAAAGACATGAATCCATTTCCCACTACTTATGTGAATGAATACCATTGAACATCATTCTTTCCAACACGAGGCATAGCTATGTTATTTACAATTTGGTTTTCATCACCTGTTTAATTATGTCTGAGAAAGGATAAATGCAATGAAATAATCCAAGTTAAAAATTTAAAGGGCACTCAGCCTTCAGCTTCACAGACAGGGAGTTGAGGACAGTGCTAACATTCTAGTGTCTTGGCCATTCAGAATTTAACTGGCATTTGTGCAGATCTATTTGCCATTTACATCAATGTCAATTACACACACATTTGGTAACCAGCTTTTTAAAAACTTGGACGATTCACTTCTCACCTTCTGATTTTTTTTCTGGTTTATGAATATAAGACCCATTCTATAAAACTTTCCAACTATTATTATAAAAACACCCAAATTTAACACTGCCAAAAATTCAAAAAGCAATTTTAAAAAAACCTGTCAACTGAAAACCTTCCAAATTATAATCAAAACATTTTTCCAGGTTTTTCTTTTTCTGCATATCAGTCAACTCCACAAGAAAGATGAGAATGAGAATGGAAAAACAAAGAATAGACAAAATTGACTAAAAGCACCTTCCTGATGAATGGAACATAAATATAAATATTTGGCCTCAGCTATCTTACTCTTCACCATTTCATAGAAGAATTTTTCAGGGAGTAACAAATGCTGAACAATGTGGTAAAAAGTTGATCTCCAGCTCCAGGTTTTCTCAAGTCAGCCTACATGCCTCTTACAGTCACATATCCCTGACAAGGGCAGCTAATTTGTCATGGGTGCATATATTTAACAGAAGTCCAAACTGACAAATGGATAGCAAACCCCCTGGAAACTCACAGTTAAAAGCAGTGCTAGAATTCTGAAACTGGCCAGCACACGCCTCTTCCTATATAAAAATGCTTGGAAGGGGCAGCCTGAGCTGCCAAGATCCACGGCATCTGTGCCGTGCCAGGACTGACACACGATCCCCTTGGAGAGGGGAGCATCGAGTCCACACGTAAGAGGCAGGGCTGGGTCTTCCAGTCTGCCTCAGCACAGACACACAAGTCACACACATCCACTGCCAAACACGGGGAAATGCAATCTCAAAGTTTCACGTGCCTGTGGAAAAGAAAACAAAGCAGCCCCACCTCCCCCGTCTGCCCCTTTCCCTTATTTTCCCCATTCCCTACAGCCCATTCCCATATTCCCTCCAACCTTTAGAGGAGTGCATTAATGGGAACAGTTTACAGTACTGCAGCTGAGAGACCTGCAGTGAAGGTATCTCCTTCCTAAGGGCTTCAGATTTACCAGAGAAACCTACATTAAGCAGCAGGAAATTATTTTATTCCTGCAATTGAAGGGGACCTTAATCCTATGTAGCCCAGCAAGGAATTAATTTTAAAAAGAAATAAGCCAATTAACAGCAAGAGTAAATCATTTAACAAAAACTTAGTTGTAAAAATAAAGCAAATTTACACACACGTGAACTCAGACCATCTCAGAATAGGTGCTTATTGACCACAGAGAAGGCATGTGGCAACATTGTACTATAATTTAGGCATGGAATACAGATAAAGCATTTGCACTTGAAGTTGTCTTTAGCATTAGTTCTTGGTTCATTATTGACATCTAGAAAAATATAAGAAGAAAGAGGTCGTAAACAAATGACTATAAACAAGTCTATCTTTACACTTTATAAACAATTAACATCGGGAAATGAATGAAAACACCATTTAAGAAACAGAAACTGACTGGGCCACTCTGTCAATTAGAAAGCAGATGAAATGTCATGGGATATAATACTACAGTGCTCAACACATTTGCCTCACATTCTCTCAGTTCCCAGCTCCACAACAGACCTTTTCTGACCTTTGAAAAGTCCTGTGCTTTTCCACTCCAGTCCATGGAAGGGGCCTAACTGCAGATCCCCAGCTGACTGAGATGTTGCAGATGGTGCAGTGATGGAGACCATACCAGAGAGTCTGTATCTCTCTTTGGAAGACTTTTAAAGTAATTATTGCCCTCCATTGATTCTTCTGTCCTTATTCACATAAAAATATTACTAGAACATGGAGGTAAATTGTATCGCTGCAAGTTGTAACCTCTCCACAGATGTCTCAAACACATCTCCTTTTCTAAATATTAAAAAACTGTTTATTCACTCATCAGCTAAATTCAAAGGAAAAAATAATAAGCTGCACATTGTGATACCCTGTGTGGAAAAGTGCTATTTTTCTTAGTTTAAGCTCTTGCATATTTGTAGGCTACAGATGCTGCAAGTCTTTAGTGGGAGGAGGGCACTGAGCAAGCAGAGCCAGACCAGCCCATTAGGGCCCAACATGACAATAACAAACATCCAGACTGGGCTCTCACACACAGCCCCTGTGAAAACAAACTCCCATTGGGTGTAACAAAAATTACACAACTGTGTAAACACAAAGCGTTATTGTGTTCCTCGTGGAATGTAAGAAAAGATAATCAGCACAGCAGCATATATTAGAGGACTGTTTCATATACTATTATTGCTTATTTTTTAATAATACAAAAATGCCACAGAAATAAAACAGGAGTGCTAGCTGCAAGGGACCTGGAGGTGGGAAAAGGTTTACAGCTCCCCTGACAGCAAAGGTGCTGTGTTCAGCTAGATACACACACCCTCTGCAGATTTCCTTCCCAGGTTATGTTTACATCAGCTGTTACAAATACAATATCAAGCAATGATATCCAGGAACACAATTTAGAAAATAACTCAAATTATAATCACAATTTTGACTTGAAGTGAGCACAGAATCTCAGATTTTGTTTGACAAAATTCCACAGGTTTTTAAGTGAAAAGACACAAATTTAGAACTAACTCAAGAAGAAATCTGAATAAGTGAATGCTGGGATGGGTCATATTTCAAAGCTCAGAGTCTAGAGCCAGCCTTTTTTATCTGTTAGTAAACCCTTGATTGGGTATTTCCCAAGCGTGCTGAACAGCCACAGATCTCACCAGAAGAAGAAAGAGCTGTAAGGTATGGCCTTGGAAACTGGGTCTCAAAAACATATGGCATTGTGACACCCAGTATCATGAATTTAAGGTATTCATATTTTCGCCAATAGCTACTAGGAGGGAAAGAAGGGTTTGATGAAGCATTTTGAAGACAGTAAATTTGGTTATTTGCAAATAAAGCTGCAACAAGGACAAGAAAATGATAAATGGCAACAGCTGTCCTCTGCTCAAGCACTACCTCAGCCAGCCAAAGAGGCTGATGATTTTCACAATTAAGGCATTTTGCAGGATTAATTTACCCCACATTGCTTTCTGTTTACAGAGGAAAGGGATCAACTATAAATATTACAGGCAGACTGGGAAAACATCTGCAGGTTTTAGGGCATAGTCAGAAATAATATTAGGTGATTTTAACATAGGCTGAATAAATGAAACAAGTGATAACACAAACTGTGTAGTGGAAGGATTGGGACCCTGTGAATTTAAGAAATTTGTAATCATAAATATCATCATCCCAAGAAATGATATAGGTATTGTTATGACCAGGTTGTAATTGAGCTCCTCAGACAGCAGGGAGAATATTCACCAATATGTAACAAAACAAACAGCAAGTAGAAATTTAATATAAAAAGAACAGTGAGGAAATGAGCACTTTGAGAATTTATGTAATTGTCCATGATGGGGTATCAATGAATTTGACTATGGCAGGATTATTTTCAGAAAAAGGTCTCCAATCCATTGCAATTTTTGGACAGAACCTGAACATGTTTCCTGTCTGTTCTTACAAAGGTAAAAAAGAAAAAGAAATATGGAAATATAGTGTCATTTATAGAATTATATATCATTTTCTCACAAGCAGCTCAGACAGAAAGCATCTGGTTAAACAGTGAACAAAACCACTCATCTGCTTCAGCAAACCTCAGCATGGCAGTGCTGTTGTGAAAGACAATCCTGAGGGTGTTAAATACTTTGTAGCATGCTTAGAATGGTTCATGTAGGTTCAGAAAGGCAAAGGAAGAGCAAAGGTCAGGGCATAAAATACAGTAATATAGATGAAAGAGAAGAATGAAATCACTGCTGATATGTTAAAAGTGGCTATGGAACATTAAATATTTCTGCAAATATGAATCAAAAAACCACTCAGAAGCTCATGTAAAGCTGTTTCTTTAGGTCATATTCAGTTAGTAGTGTTTCAGCTGAAGAATTGGACTTAAACAAAGTAATTAATGTAGCATGTTAATCGTGATTTGTGAATGTCCAAGAATAATCTGTAAAATTCAAGGAGCTTCCTTTGTTAAGACATTTATAACTATGATAAGAAAATGGACAGGACTGCAAGGTGACAGAATTTTAAAATTCCAATATGGTAAAAAAATCATAGTGAAAAACAAGGTAAATTCCACACCCTCCCTCCTTTCAGAGACTTCTCTTAATAAATATAAATACAAACATGGACTCTTTTTTTTTTGCCAGTGCAGAGCTTGATACAGGATCAAGTTTTGAAATTTCAATGTTTACTTTAGCCTTTCTGAACCTCAGCTGGCCACTCACCTCCAGCTGCAGGCACTTCCAAAACAGGCACAGCACCATTTTTTTGTAGAACTCATTCTACAGCAATGAGTTGTCAGCTATAAAAATATTACATTTCAATTATTCATAAAGGTTTCTGGAATGCCAGTGACTCAAGATTATATACTTCAAATAAATAAATTGAAGAAACACCTACACTTTATAAAATAAAAACATTTCTTTCAGAGATGAGTAAGACCAGACATCTCTGCATAACAAGTGTCATGTAAGTGTTAAGTGTCATGATTACTATCAAAAGCATGAAACCATATACAGCAATACAGATAATTATAAATAATATTTCTTTTTCAAAGTGAGCTTTCCCCCTTCTAGGGTCCTCTGGAGCCAAAGATCCAGGTATAGCCAGGAAAAACAAATATTCTGAGTTCTCCTAATAGAAGCAGCCACAAAAGAATAAATCACTGCTATTTTTATTTGGGACAGATACATAAATTCTGTGAAACATTAAAACTGAAGCTGCATTAGTACCATTATTTTTCTATCTACTGTGTCTTAGACTAATTTCTTTAGCAGACATGCCATTTAAATATTCAGCAAAGTATTTGCAAAATACTAAATCATTTTCTACTTTCATTAATAAACTTATTATTGATACAGACTCATTTATAAATTATTCCATTAAAATGATTAGGTAAGCTTCTGTTTTGCAGTGTTCTGTGTTTACTTGAGGGACTGGCAGCTCAGTCTCAGGGAGTAATGCCCTTTATTAATGTGATTTGGTTTAATAAAATGAGAACAGAAAATCAGTTCAATGGTATTTCAATATGACATAATTACCATCCTTCTACAGCTGCTGAGCAAACCCCCAGCTGTCAGGAAAACCCAACTGAAGGTTACTCTGGGTACATTTCTATTCCCGTGCTTCCATTGGCCTGGCTATTTCAAAGGGTGCACAAAATGTGTACTCCAGGAACAACCTGCAAGTGGAATTTCAACACAAACATACAGATGGCATTTAGTGAAATGCAGCTGAAGCAGAAAACCCAGCAAATCATTTATGGGGAAGGGCCCAATGTGCTTAAAATGTCAAGGTAGTGCTGTATTTCTGCTGAGCAAGGAGCTGCACTGCAGAATGCACCAATGGAGATGATAATTGTATTTCTCACGAGAATGTGATGGAGTTACTGCACAGGAGATCCTTCCCCTCAAGGGCTGAACAGTCTGTAACTATCTCAGTGCATGTTGTCCAGAGGTTTTTATTTTAAAGTTGGCCAGCAGCAGATCTGCTGGAGCTGTACCTCAGGGAGGGAGTCTTGTGCTGGCTGGAGCACTGCTCTGCTGAAGGGTGGCAAAGGTTTTGTGTCCCAGGTGCAAGCACCTTCCACTGCCTTTAAAACTTATCCAGTTTTGCAAAATATAGTGTGAAAGTGAACTGTTACAGCAAACATATCCAATGAAATGATCTGACTGACCAGCCACGAGGAAAGCAGTATTTGGACTGCTATAAACCAAATTATTTATTTCAGGCTTACAAGAGATGAGAACCAAGATAAAAATGGAATAAGAACATCTACATACTTCTAAATGTTATCAGCATTGCCCAAAATACAAGATAACCTCCAAATTACTTCTGAAAAAAAATGCCCCTTCCAAATTTTGTAACTTGACTAAGAAAGGACATGTTTTATTTAAGCATTTACTAGTAAAGGAAGAAAACAGTGAAAAACCCTTACATGCTCAAAAAGACAAATCTCTATTGCAGTTTATTGGAATCACTCAGTAGAGAAAGTTAAAATCCTTTGGATCTTGCTCAGAGAAAAGGAATTTCTATTTTCAAAAACACAGACACAAAATCCAAAACTCTAAGAAATTAAGGTTGCTTCATTGCACAGTTGTACGTGCTATCACAGTACAGAGATCTCATTGCATCAATGTCAGCTATTTGCTGCATTTTTCCCTGCTCTACTTGTCTTAGCACAGAATCCAGCAGAGGCAGATTTCAGGAGTGCTATGGGTATTCATGGCAATAGAAACATGAATAAAAAACCTGTCACGTGAAAATCTTGCTCTCCCTTGGTCAATACTTTCCATGTCTCTTTGCCCTGCTGTAAAACCTTGCTGTCATTCAGAGCCCATCTAGTCACAGACTTTGCAATCTCTGCTCACAGCCTTCACTTTGTGATAGCTTCAGCTTGCACTTTATTCCTACACAGATAAAATATGTCCCCAGAGAGAACATAAAGAAAAAAGCTCCCACTGTCTCTTTCCCATGCTCATCATCCACAAGTAATTGATTCTGACAAGCAGAGGGAGAGATACCAGAACATCCCTCCAATTAAGCAAGTTATTTCTTTCTTTTTTTTTTTTTAATTGACTTTTAAAAGTAGTGTGGAATCTTAGCTTTCAAGCACTGCTTTCAAACCCTAGCTTATCCTGACTGAGGATTTATCTTGGTCTGAGTCATGATTTTCTTCTCACATGGCCCTGTCTCATAACTCTTCAGTTATGTCTGAGCTAACAAAGGCCTGATTGTGGCACAGGTTCTCACATCTCTGGAATCAAACCAGCCCAGGACAGTAGCAGCCCTGACAAGCTGACACAGGCTTCAGCATGTGCTAATTAACAGAATAAAGCTCCTCCAGGGACTTTGTGCACGTACCTGGGACCAACAGCAAACTTCCCAACCCATCTCCTTCCAGCAACGAAGCTGCAATCCCAGCTGCCAAGGTGAATGGGCAGCAGCCGTGCTGGGAGGAGGAAAACTTCCCCTGTTTAAGGATTTTCAGTTCCTCACAGGTAAGAAATCAGGCAGTAAAGGCAAAGTGTGTCAAAATGCAAACCGCAGAATGGAGGTGTAAAATAAGTCAGAATGATGGGCACAAGGAGACGCTCCATGGTGTTCAAATTCCTGAGCCATCCATACGGAGGAAAAGAATGTAAAGCTATAAAAAACCCCCCAGAAAATAAAAAAATACAGTGCATAAAATTCACTGCATACTAGAGGGCTCCTAAAAAGTCTTTCCACATATTTCTGCTGACATTTTATATCTGAAGGCAAGAGGCTAAAGAGTGTTCCACAACTCTGTAAATCCACTTCCATCAAATAAAACAAAGTGTTTCCAAAACCTTTAACTCTTACTACAGGATCTGTCACATGCTAGAGGAGCTGAGAGATTATAGGACCACCCAGCAGGAGCAAGTACCCTTTCCCACATGGTCTCCATTTAAAAAAACACACATACACACAACCAGAGGATAGGACACAAACTCCCAACGAGCTTCTTGTTTGTGAGAAAAAAGAAATCAGTATATGAAATCAAATTACTTTGCTCCTTTTCTGGGTGGGTTCAGCCAAATCTGCCTTGCTTGGTGAAGTCAGCACTGGGGGATTTAAAGGTTACTAAGGCTTTACTTCAAGATGACACCCAAATAATGAGTTTTTCTGCTATCACTGTTCACATGATTTAGGTCCTTGCTAGGCTGGGAAGAAAAGTCACATTTGCACTCAGCTCACTAAAACAAAACAAAACTTGGCAGAGAATCGCTTATGACCAAAGGAGTACAGATAAGAAACTGGAGATCAGAAAAAACTCACTACTCATCTAACAAGAAAGGATAAACTTCCACAGTAAGAAATCCCTATCGAGAGCATTCCCCATAAGAAACAGTAGGAGAGAGATTAAGACCTGAAAAGAAGCACCAGTTTCTAGCAGCAGTGGGAAACTGCAAAATAAAAACAAGTGATCCTAAAAGACCTTTTCAGTGTCAGAGTATCCCATTATTACCTGGAGTGTCTGAGAGCATCCTGTTATTATCATTTATTTATAAAAGCCCACCACTGAGTTGCCAACAAACGTCATGGCAAGGGGGGCAGTGACATTCAAAGGGGGGGAAGTGAAGCCCTTGGAGGGTAGCTCCGTGATCTGCTGGCCTGGGCAGTGCCAAGAGCTTCCACAGATGAGAAACCAACCCCCTGAGGCCAGGGAGGGTGACAGTGACAGGTCACTTTGGATGTGTCAGCCCCTGCTTAGCTCAGCCCCATCCTCCAGTGGGACTTCTGGAGAGCCACCAACACCTCCCAGCTGAGCTGCAGCTGGAGCTCCCCACTCCCAGTTTTATGACTCCTGTCACACGTGTGCTGTCACATGAAGCTTTTCATAGCTCTGAGATCCAAAGTTTTGTTGGATCTCCCTGAGTAACTGCCAGACTCCCTGGGCAGGGTCCAGCCTGCCAGCTCCAGCGCTGTAACATGCAGACAGAGCACAGGCATCCACACAGGGATTAAGACCTGAAAAGGTCCTTCATGCTCCAACATGCTCCAACATGCACTTTGTGCATTTGATAATTACTGGTAGCCAGGAAAGAATGCCAGGTTTAGTATAACAGCTGGCTTGACACAGAGCTACCCCAAAATCAATTCTTCCTATGAATCACTCAAGGGCTAAGAATAAAAATGCAACAAAGACTTTTTTTTTATTTTTTAAATACTAAAAAAGATCAAGAATAAGTATGAATTTTGGGAAAAAGGGTGCTTTCCAAACAACTATTCAAGAATTAACTATTCAGACTAACATGTGTTAGAAACATGTTGGCAGTAACACGGTATGGAAAGGAAACCCTCCTTTCTAAGTCTCTGCACACCAAATCTCCTGTGCATCTTGGGCACTCCTTGAACATATTTATAGGCAAAAAAAATGTATCTGCAGGAACCAAAAGAGTAAGTACACAAAAAAAGCAGTTTGAGAAAGCAACTCTCAGGATAAAAGGAGTCAAGATTCAGAAGAAATTAATAACCTGCTATAATTTTAAGTTTAAAACACAAACAAAGCTTATAAAAAAAAAGAAGTGCAAGAGTCTTCCAAGAGCTTACAGAAACTGTTTTCAATGAAAACTCTGACAGATATTTACATCCAGCATGAGAGTGCTCTGGTGGTGAGTGATACCTACTGGCCATATGATGACATGTGACAGAAGAGAACCAGCATGGCAGAGGTTGATGGAGCTCCACTTGACATGTGGGATGTGTTCTGATGTCAGCTAAATTTATGCCATATGCTACAAAGCACAGTGTAGTGTCTGCCTTTTTTGGAACAAAAGCAACTTGCTGACACTAAATGGAAAGTTCACTGAGGGATTTACATCATCCTTGACCTAATTGTGACAGCCTAGGACAGAACTACTCAGGCTGCTCCTTAGGACTCCAGATTTTTTGGGTGACGTGTGTATTTGTTGTCCAAACACATTACTCCATATTAGGAAAATTATCACTGTAACCATTTCAGGTGCTGGCACAAGTAACACCCCATTCTGCATTCTGGTAGAAAAAAAGCAAGTCTGCACAAATTAAAAACAAAACCAAGAAGAGGCAGGGCTCCAAAGCAGGCAGAGTAACTGGGTAAATGTTGCCCACATATGTGTCTGACATGCAGATGTTTTTAAATGTCTCCTCCCACATCCAGATGGGCACAGCAGGAACACATTATATGAAAAAAAAAATGTTTTGGAAGTTATGCAGAGACTAGAAAAAACATCAGAAGTGTGAAAATCCTGGCAGTGAAGTTTTGACCTGTCCCCATTTAACACAACAGCCTCAGATATTTGGGTTGGTAACAGAGGCAGGGCAGTAGCAAACTAAAACATGATCAAATGGTTTGACTGAGTTAAGCCTCAAGCAACCCCAAAATATCTTACTAACTTTCCCAATAAGCCTTTTCCTGCTCCACCATCTTTAGATTTCACCTCCTGTAAAGCTCACACCTGCTATTCAGAGTGCAGCTTTGTCATCTCACAGCTGTGTTTTGATGGAGCTTATTTAGCTTGATTTGCTTGAGAAGGGAAGTGCAAAGGATCAGAAATCAGAACTGAAGCTGGAGAACAAGAATTCACCATCTTTGTAAATTCACATGCTGCCAAGGTGAGAGCTTGAACAAGAGGCAGAGTCAGTGATGCAGCCCTACCTTAGCAGGAACCAGAACAGAGATGAAAGTGAACTCACTGGGGAGGAGCAGAAATTGTGTCAACTTTGAGACAATAAATGAGCAAAACCAACACCAGTCTCCTTTATAGCAAGTCTTTGGTGCTCCCAGGCAGAGAAGTGGAGATACCCACAGCAGCAGTGTGATGTGCTCACTGAGATGAGTTAGCTGTAAAAACACTTGCCAAGCAATTTGCTGGCTGTGCCAATTACATGTCAGGACCCACCAGACAAATCTCACAGCAACAACGGAGGAGAATCACGGCTGTGCTGTCTCTCTCTTAAGAGCAGTTGACTAAATAACCGTGTTTTTCTGGGAAAGATTAGGCATCAATTTGTTTTCTTTTTCCTGCTCAAATGGGAGTAACACAAAGCTCTGTGTTTGTTTTCTGAAGAAGACCCCACCTCCCACAGCCCCTTTCACAAATATGAAGCCTTTCACTCTGCCCCCAAAACAGTTTGCAAAGAGGAATAGTGACTTCAAGATAATAAAGTGAAAACAGTTAACTACTTATGAGTTTCAGCAAGGAATTTTAAAAAATTGAATACGTTACAGCACAGGACACATCCTAAACCTGTTTGTTCCAGGCTTTTTTCCTGAAGATGTTACCTCACTGAAAAATATTTTTTGGAAATTGGAAGAAATAATGAAAAAAAAAAAAAAGGGGAGACAGAGAAAAAAAATTGATTCTTATCAGCAGTGTAAGAGTTCCAGTTCCTGCTTCTGGAATGATTAATGTTTTCTCCACCACTTCATTTACCCTAAAAATGGATTATTTACATTACCAAGCATTTTATGTCATATATACACACAAATACTACAAAATGCTAAGAAGAAACATTGGAAGCAGCCTTTTTAACTATACCCCCAACTCTTCTTCACAAAATGGGATCCACTCTGGGCGAAGAGAATGTTATGCCATGTATGAAAGATGGGAGAAGGTGCTTGAAGTCACTGTGGGAGACACTGGCCACCCCACAGCACCCTGAGCACAAGCCCTGAAAAAGCCCAGAGCTGCCCTGGATGCAGGCTGACACTCAGGGTTATTGGGCACAGACAGCACAGGCTGCTGTAAATGCACTCCTAGGAAAGGCTGGGCAATCCTCCTGGGTAAAGCCTTTTTACTAGGATAGGAAGCATCACTGAGAACATGGCACAAGAAATATATTATTTGGCAAGTCCTCCCAAAGTTTCTAGAGGTATATCTTATTTCAAATAGAGGGTAACAAACTCTGCTGGATCCCACAGTGAAGAACCACTGACAAATGAAGTCTCTCTGTGAGGAATTCTTGTTTCAGAGGCAGCAGATGCACTGTGTGTTGACACGACTGGCATTGGAACTGCAGCACACACAGAAGTCACATAAAACCCACAGCAAGGTCCAGATCATATATTAATGTTGCTATAATCCATGCACCAGTCTTCTGCCAAATGTGTCAAATTTTCCTCTATAATAGAGCTATTTTTCTCACTGGGCTATATCCTGCATTTTTTGAGTCACACACATTTTAGACATTTAACAGAGCAACAAGCACTTGCGGAGAAAGAAAACTAATTGCAATAACATGTCCATTCTCTATAAACTGCTCTGTTCACAAAACAAGTTTGCAATATTGCTTTTTAATGAGACACGGGCAAGGTTAGCAAGCCTTAAATATTGTAATTCTCCACTTCTATCCTAACTGTATAAAATCAATAGCATAATTAAAAATAATAAATATATCTAGAAATGTATATTGTCATTTAAAGATTCAAACAATCAGTTCATGCAACCACAACATATAGCCACTCACCCACACAACAAGAGACACCTATGTACTCACCTGCCTGGGCTGAATCCCATAAAATGTCCAATTTTCTCCTTAACAGAGATTATATGAGACTCAGAAAATGAATCAAATGAAGTGGAAGGCTCTAAAATTGCATCACATCCTCACAGATATACTAAATTTCAGAAAGCTATAGCTACAATAACTCGGCTCATTAATTTTTACATGCATAAATAGAAGAGTGAATGAATTGTATTCACCTTTTTTCTATATAGATAAATATCCATGGCTGAGGCAATCAGGAAGTTTTGTGTCTTCCTGAAGAGGTAAGTTATCTACAATGCATTTGAGAGCACTTTGCAGACACATCTAAACTGCTAAACAGAATGAAAACCCCAAAGTGCCCACTGAAGAGCAAAGTGCCTCACAACAAAGGCCCCATTTAGATTCACACCGTGAACATACCTGGCAAATTCCACTGATGCACATATCCAAGGATTCAGTATTGCAGCGAGTACCATCGAGCACTTTTGGGGCCAGCTCCACAACCAAGTTCTTTCCCAGAGCTTGACATTTCAGGGCACAAGGGGCAGTGGGATCATTATACACAGGGATCCACTCGTACAAGTGTCCCTGGTATTTGACATCATTGTAGGCAGAGCACTGCTGTGCTCTAAAGTCACCAACATCTGAAGGGCAGTCCTGGAAACAAACCAAAAAAACATTTTTTAAAAAAAAACCAAGGGAATATTTTGCATTTGCAGTATTTATCAGATGAATTACCCAGAAGCTCTTCAGGCAGGCTTGGTTCAAGAACTGATCTGCTTTGACAAATACACCACACTACAAAGTTTTACTGTGTATATTAGAATAATGTATCTTGCTCAATCCATTGCTTGGAGTGCAAATACAGAATATCATGCATATTCCAGCAATAACAACAAAACTGATATGAGAGGATAATTAGAAGTGTTAATTTTTATGACACCAGCTAATACAGTTGAAGTCTCACTCTATAGTAAGAATTAGCTTCTAAAGGAATCTATGTATTTTAAGTAGCTAAGAGGCGATATCTGATATTTAATATTTAATATTTCTCTTTTCAGTAGCTTTTCCCACTAAAGGATTTCTGAGGCATCTATACTCATTCATCAGTTCACATGTCAGAGTAATGAAAGAGATATTAATGCTACATATAAATAAAAACATAAAATCTGCCTAATTAATTGTAGTATTTCTACCATATTGATTGAAAAAAGCACAAGATTTAGGAGGAAGCATCAGAATTTTCAGTGCTTGGTCCTTTAGTCTAATTACAAATCATGGAAGCAGTCAAACTTATTTTGCTGGAATAAAATAAACTTGGTAACAAAAATAAATAATATAATAATAATAAATTGGTAACAATTGATTCTGTATTTCCAGCTCTAATGAGACAATTCCCTATCTTTTCCCACACAGCACCTTAGCATATACAGCTGCAAGACCAAATATGAGAACTGCTTGAAATAAAACATCCTAAAATATTTTTTTCTACATAAAACATTGCACCCAAACAATGATGTTAATATTAAACTATGGTGACAGGAATGGAGATGAATACTGATTGATTTGAAAATAACTTTGGTAAAGTGCTGGCAAAGGAGTTACTCTGTCAAACAATTCCTCACTGCAGACTTCATTTGAAAGTATGTCCAGTGTCAAAGAGTCCATACTCCAGACCAAAAGGATATTCTTCCAAGAATTCCAGCTGCACATATAAGCCAGATGTGAGGCTGATTTTAGCAGTTTTGTTTTCATTGGATGGAAGACTGAAAGATTTTGATGTGTCAGGCAAACTCATGGAACTTATTACTAAGTATTAGTTAACAATACTGATCCCAAGCAAAGTTTCAACCTTATCAGTGAACTGAACCTTCCCTGAATAAAGCTGACAAAATAGTAAGTGCATTTTACAGGACTGGAGCGTAAAATATGCAGGAGAAAGTTTTGAATTTCATTCCAGTGCCCCCAACAACATTGCACTCAGTCTGGGGGTTTTTTTCACCATGGCAAACAGTAGCCTATAACTGTGTCTGAATTGGTGGTCATCTACATAAAATACCTTCTGAAAATCAGTATTCTATCTACTGACCAACACATGGAGTTTTTGCAGCTGAGCACTGAGCAAGTCACTGAACCTTCCAGCAAAACTTTTCAGCTCTGTCTAATGCTACACCTTACAGTGACAATAATTCAAAATTATACTAACACCTTTTCTATTATTTTTAATCTGGGATAACGCTACTTTGACCCATATTACAAAAATATACAATGATGGAAAAAGACACAGGGAGTATCTTACCTCTACAAAATCCCTCACGTGAGAGCTCCTACAAACATCAAGTAAATGCTGTGAGAAGCCACACGTATTTACTGCAGTGTCACTCCCTAGAAATTCACCCCCAAGTTTTTACTCGTGTAAATGAGAGCAGAATTTTGGCTCTGACTTATCTGTCACCTCTCATTTTCCACAATAGCAAGTCTAAAAAGCAGAGAGGACTTCAGAGTTCATATGGATACCATATGGTTCCCTTCCACCAATACAGAGGACCAAATAACAATCAAAAAGTAGTAAGTGGACATTAGATTCAGGTAAAGTTAGAAGGAGTATTTGGGAGCAGTGTTACTCCGCCGTGCACAGCTACATTTTCATCACAAAGAATTAAAGAATAATCTGTAAAGCAGGCAGAGTGATGGCCTTGAGCTGAGGTCTGACAGGCTGTTGTTACAAGCCATTATCACTGGGTGTTGATGCGATGCCAAGACACAAACACCACAAAGTCAGGATGTCAAACCCATGGTTACTGTATGTTTCTCATTGATTCAACACAATGCAGCTCCTTCCTTCCACTTGCCTCCTGGCTGCTTCAGAGGAGGTGAATTCTCATCTCCCTATTCTCTTTTGGCATCTTCAAAGAACCCAAAGTGATTCTGGCAGCTCAATTCACATGCCAGCTCCACCTGCTTTATGTTTGAGCTCTGTTCAAAAGCAGGAGCATAGAAAGAGCATCACAGAGGGGTATCAAAGAGCTGAAATTATTATCATTTGCCTTATATCAGAGTTTGGATGGCAACCAAGTCCAGATCCCAGTCTTCCAGGGAACAATAAATATTTGTGTTAAGAAAGGAGTTTAAAGAGAAAGACAGCTAAGCACAGAATGAATGCAATCAAGACAACAAGAGGACTTGTAAACATCAATTTAATTTCATTAGAGTGGGTTGGAAAAGTGAAAGGGAGTTTAAAAATAAAAAGGAAAAGGCAGGGCAAAGATGTGAGTGGTAGGCAAGGGTGAACCATGCTGAGGATGTGGGCAAGGTCATAATATCAGACAATGATATGGGGGACCCAGCCCTCATCCTGTTTTTGTGTCTCTGGTTTTAATCTATTTCAGACATCACTTCATTCCAACATTCCCTCTTTCCTCTCAATATTTCACTTGTTTTTTTCTTACTTGTTAAATTATTTTGCTACTAATTTCAGGATTTCTCCAATTTCTTAATTTCAGCAATAGCTTTTGTCTCACACTCAGTCCACTGAACCATGGCCAGGCCATTTGTAGGTTCATACACTGCCTCAGGAGCTGAAGACATATCTATGAGGTCTAATACATGGAAATGTTGGCAAAAAAAAATCACACCCAGACCTTGCAGAGGAATGAAATGTATTTATGACATGACTTATGAACACATTAGACAGATCTGAAAAAGATGCTTTAGACATGACTACCATGAAGATTAAAAACATATATATATTCCCTTTTTTTTTTGTGACAGATGATTAAAAACTACTGCACCCAAGGGCTGGCTTCTTATGAAATGTATCTTTGAGTTTTGGCAATGAGTGCCCTCAGCCTTTGAAAACAAAGCTGACCTGGGAAATCTCTATCTTTGTAGGCAACGTTCATGTACAAAATATGAAGGTTGCATCAGACCCTGTGACTCTTGCCAATAATTACTCCACTGAAAAAAGCACAAAAGAGAAGGCAAGAAAATTCCCAGTAAAAATGATGACACCAAAGAAAGTCTAGCCCTTTGTCTAGTTTTATTCTTTGAATCTCATTTTGTTGAAACCCAGCCAAAACTGATGAAGTCATTGTTTTGTTTTCTTTTCAAAATTAACTCCAGGTTCTATGTTTTTCCTACAAAATTTTCAGATTCTAAGTAGAATCAAGATACCTGAGCTGGAAACCACCCCAGCCAAGGGAGCCTTATGGTGCATCAGCATTATAAATATAAACTAAATAAATGAACAGATTAGAGAGAAACTATGTAACTCAAGGTGAACTCTTATAGTCTAAAGTCAACACGGTACAACCAAGATTTTCTGAATGGGATAAATCAGCAGGTTAAGTGGATGCTGCGACAATTATAGATGAATGTGTTGAACAAGTGTGAGCATTATCTGCATATAACTGAAGTTTACAATGAAATTAAACATGGGGCTATCTTTTACAAAGTAGTGTTTTTCTGACTGTAGAAGAATCACTGTGGCAAAAATATAAGCGACTTTTTGCTGCACAAGAATGTGAAATTTATGGGGAAATGGCCCAAATAACTTGTTCTGTGAATAGGACCCTAAAGGATTAACTTAAACACTTCCACACAGTGCACATCATAGCATTAGAATGTAACACTATATACAAAAATTGAAATTTAAAAAAAGGGGGGCAAGAAAGACTGAAAATCTCATTGAACAAACTACAATGGACAGTTTATTTCTCTAAAGTCTCTGTCTGAAAGGCTGAAAGCACACATGCAGTTTTAGGAAATCATGCACCTGGCATCTCAGTTATGACAGAAAGATAAGCAGGCCATACATATGCCTTAATCTTAGCAATTATTTTGTTGCTAAGACCTTGAATTAATTTTCTGATTGAAATATCACTAATATTATTCTGGAACTATGCTTGAGTTCAATGAACTTACTACTATTCCATTACAAATCCACATGAAACTAATTTTCTGGTAAAATGATTCTTGTTCTTCTCATTAGAATGACACACATATTAAGTTGTGCTTCATTTGTACTCCCCAATATAGATGTTAGTGGTGTAATGTATCATGTAGCAAAATTACATTTGCAGACAGCTTTACACTGTGTATTTATACCTAATGTCTCATGTGGTTACCAGTAATACCTATTAATATGGAAAGAAGCTAGTATAAATTCTTAGTTTTCAAACTACAATTTCACTCCTAAAGTGAGAAGCCTTGATTAGAAATAATGCTTTGGGGAAAATTATATCATTTGAAACTAAACTCGCCTGGTAGTGTCAGATTTACATTAGGTGTAAGGTCCTGTTTCGAGGTTAACTCAGATCTAACATGGGGTTTGAATTCAGGGATGCCAGTTTCAAAGATCAACTGTATTAACAGTGGAAATCTCATTAAATATATTTTTCTTGAGAGTTCTTCATTATCTGACCCAAAATCTAGGAAAAACCATTCCTGAGAGATTCTGACTGTATCTGAACTGAAATGGAAACCTGATCCCTTTCAGACATGCCCCAAAAGCAGAACTGTAAAGGCAGTTTCCTGTCTGGAAATTAACATTTGAATCATCATAAATTCAAACAGATTCACATACAAGGCGCCTGCCACTTATCACTTTAAAATAAGTCCTAAAGTTAAAAAACAGGCTCCAGTGACTTCAGATAAACTCTCTGGGAGTTCAGAGAGGATATGAGGATCATCTTAATTTTCTCTATGATGAAGCATAAAGTGCCTTCATTTCCATCAGATTTCTACTGCATAAATCTTAAAACAAGCACCACCCACAGCTGCCCTTGGAGGTACTGAAGGCACATAGACCTGTGCATGACAGCAGGAAGCACGTCCAGGTGGACTCACCATCCTCCCTTCCCGGGCACTGGGCAGTTCCCAGGCCTGGTGCTGGAGGAACAAGGGGCACTGAGATGATCTCTGTACTCCTGCAGGGAGCTGCAGTGCACAGGACCCAGCAATCAGAGCTGTGTTACTGTACACAGTGCCTACAAACAGGCATTTAGATAAGCAGTGCAGCACTGAGGGGCAGTTTGTTCATTGCTTACATCCTGATGGCTGCAAGTTATCACACAGCTTTTAAACATCAGGGTATTATTGCAGGTAGCATTTTTATTTACGAGCTCAGGCCATCATGCACCAAGCTGCTGGGCATTTTTCTTCTGAAAGGGCAAGGGACAGGGTTTGCTTCCAGAATCTGATTTCTGCATGCACTGGGATTGATTCATTTGTCACTTCCACTTGCTTCTGCCAGCAGGAACTTCAGCTGTAAGCTGCTGGGGTGGGAAATCCATCCAATACTCGAGTGCAGAGGTGTGAGCAAGCCTGGTTCTCAAGGAGGGCAGGAGCCAACTGGCACAGCAGACACTGTAGGTGTGGCAAACTGAAAAGCAGCAATGGTCAGTTCTCCTAGGAGATGCACTGATTCAGTATATTTATATATTTACTGAGCAACTTCCAGTGTCAGGCCTCCAAAGGAGAGCATGTCACACTCCACAGCTGCCTGCTGCTGGCAAAAATTACAGGATTGGTAATGACTGAGTATCACCTGAGCTTATACACCTTTGGGTATAACCCAACCCAAAGAAAATTCAGGCCTCCTTTTTTAGTATTATTAATTACTTATCTGTCTTTTTTGGAATAGGACACGACTGTCACACTGTACTGTGAGGTAAGCCAAGCAAGGGTGTGAGTGCAGACCCTGAATTTAAACACCCATAACCATGTTTGCACACACGTTATCTAGACCAGTGATACCACCAAGTCCTGCCTGAGCTGCTCACCATGGACAGCCTAGGCTGGGTTGAAGGGCAGCAGTTGTTTAAACAGCACAAAGCACGACTAAATTCAGTGGAACACAAGTCATGGAGTTTGCTGTACGTGAAGGGTTTTCATAAAATTTGTCTGTAAAAATGAAATGCAATTGCATCACAGTAACAGCACCTGTATGGTCAAAACTCCAGCTTCACACTCATGGAAATCATCTGTGCCAGTGCACCTAAATGTGCATGTTCTTGCACACAGACACATAAAGATCTGGGTTTAGGCAAACAGAGGGAATATAAGGAGTAATTATCCTATTTAAGATCTGAAAGGGACCAGGCACCTCTTTATTCACATGAAGAGAGTCACCATAACACAAATGATCCAGAGCTCCGTTTAATGCTTCATCTACAAGACAGCACCTCCAGGAAAACCACTCACTAGTTTAAGATGAGAATTGATCTGTTAATCCTCCAAAATGTGTAACTCTCCTAATAAGTGATATAAAACATTCTGAATCATAATTGGCACTATAATTTCAAAAGAAAATGTCCATTTGGGAAGTCTAAATTTGAGACCTCATGGTGTCATGCAGACTGAAATGTTTAAAAATGGTAATAATGATGGAAAGAAAATTATGCACCATAAGGTTTTAAATAAGAAGCAGCATTTCTTAAACTTTAACACATTTTTTTGAATGAGTAAAACAGGATTAAAGGCCAGACTCACATTACTACTGCAGGTTTTGTATCGAATATTCCGACCTTCGCAGTTCCTAAAAAAAAAGAGTAAAAAGGGTTACACTGTATAACAGCAAAACACAACCTTGCCTGTTTTACAGCTAGTTATTCTCTCAAAAATTAGACTTTTATTGCTACTGCCCTACTATAATCTGGACTCAAAATACAAGGTTTAAATACAAAGGGGATCTGGGGATTCAGCTCTTTACACTGCTGCCACTCTTCAGCAAAGAATGCGTGACTTTCCCTGTAAGCCCAATTTACTGCAAACCTTATGAAAAACACATTTATTTTGTGAAAAAGGCATCTCTAAGCCTGATCTATGCTGATTGCAACCAAGTTATTTGTAATAAACAGGATGTGACCTAGAGGAGAAGATTAGAATAGCTGATTCATAATTTTAAATTAAACAGAATTCTTATGGACTGCATGCAAATGTGCCCAAAGCATGTGAATTCTGACATCCAGGCAATTCAGATTCTCAGGCTGTTGTTAGTAGCTGAAATAACAGGCATGTAATAGAGTCATGGTTATTTATTGTGGTCTCATAAATCTGGGAGGTTGGGTTTCACACTTTTTTTAAAGATACACTCTGCCAAACTTCTCAATAACTTTTGCACAGTGTAGGATATTCTTCTATGTTAAAAATGGCAATATCAAGCCTTTGAAAGATTTTAAAACATATTTCAAGGACATATGGACAAGAAATTATAATTAGTGATTACTCTAAAGTCAGGAATAGTGTTTTTGAATAATCCCTTCGTACAAAAAAAGATGTGCCTTACATTAAAGAATGCACAAACATGTAACTGATAATTTACATCTCTTGGATTAAATTTTCTTCTTCTTGCGTGAAAATTAATAACAATTTTTTTTTTTTATAATGTGAGAGCAACTGAAAAATAGCATTTGAAAAGGAAAAAAATGGATGCCTGAAGCAAGAATTCAGCTCAGCTGAAGGTACAGCTGTTAAAGCTCAAGGTATTACAAGTCTCAAATTTCCAATCTTTTGCAAGACTTACTGCATCACAACATGCAAATTAAAAATGTTTATGATACACACAAATGTGAAAACTCTGTTTCACAACTGTGTGTTTCTCGGACATTACTACAAAAATCAAACAGAGAAAAACCTTTTAAAATATGCATTTGTCAAGGTATGGAAAACACATGTTTTTCACAGGGGAACACATTAAAAATATTAATAAAACCATGGTGGAATTTATACTGCCACAATTTATTGAGCTTGTTTCACAGTCCCTAACACACTGGTAGAGTATCAAGGCTTCTTGCTGGAACTACTACTTTTCTCCAATATACTTTGTGTATTTTTCACTAAAAGAAACAGGCAGTGCTTTCATCAATCATCTTTAGCTCTGTTTCGTACAGTTTGTCCTTAAGTAGCACATCACACTCCAAGCCTTCTTTAAGAGAAAGTGACTTCCTCGATGATGCTGCATTTAATTTAAAAAAATCTTAACTAAATAAAAATGTAGACACAATTATCAGTTTTAAAAATGTTTAAGAACATTTCAAGCAAAACAAGAAATCATGGATGCCAGTACAGGTGCCTCAAAGCTGGCTGGGATCTCTTCTTGCCTGACTAAAGGCCCAGTGCATTATTCCTGCTTTAAGGACTGTACCAACCAGTCCCACATTAGTCCAGTTTTACTGCTGAGGTAAAAAGCTTTCACTGCATGTGCTCCTCTCTTCAAGTCACACTAAGACTTGTACATGAAACCATATGCCTACCAGGACCACTGCATAGAAAGAACTGGCAGGGAAGAATCAGAAGGACTGGAAAAAATCTCTGAGATCATCAGGTCCAACCCTTGACCCAACACCACCATGTCAATTTAGGCCATGGCACTGAGTGCACTTCAGCACTCCCAGGGATGGGACTGCATCACCTTCCTGGAGAGCCCATTCCAGTGTCTAATCACCTCCCTGTGAAGGAGTTCCTCCTAACACCCAACCTGAATCTCCCTTGGTGCAATTTGAGAGTATGGCCTCTTGTCCTGTCCTTCCCTGACAGAAAGCAGCCTTTAATACAAGCATTTAACACTTGTACATTATGTCAAGTCATGTCCAAGTGCAGGCTAACTTGTACACAGGTAACTCACAATTTGATTTGTATTACAGTGAAAGGAACTCCTCTCTCTATTTGACCATAATAAATAAATAATTCCTGCTATTCCACAATTGTATTTCATGTTAAAGCTCAGAGTTAAAGCCTCAGTTATTTGTCCGTTACAAACACGTATTAAAAGCAATATTTTATAGCACTTGATCTATCTTACACAGCACTTGGTCTCAGAAACAGAAGCAACCAGAAGAGGATTGGAAACATGCCAGAGCTGCAAAATAACACCCCCCCCACATCAGCATGTGGCTTACCTGCCATTTAAGCATCTCCTCAGAGAGTAGGAGGCTCCCCCTCCACAGGTCCGTGAGCAATCACTCCAGGCCCCCCAGGCATCCCAGGAATCATCCTTATCTTCATCTGAGCGAGTAGTTCTGGAGTTCTAAAGGAAAAAAAAAAAAAAAGACAGAAAGAAGAGGAAAAAAAACATTCAGAACATGCTTTACTGCTTGGCATTAATAGTACCAATTATATTACTTTGCTGCTTATTTGCCATATTTCAAATTTACTATTATAATAATTAAATGGGGAAAAAGCAGAGCCTTTGAAGATCCAGTGTATATGGTGTGTTGCCTCCTGCCAAAGAACTGCTCTGCCCAAACACGCTGTTCCCAACTCCTTTATTCCCAACATGCTCTGTAGGAACTAAACAGTTTCAAGCACACAGACAAGGCATCGTGTTCAAACACATGATGGGCCTCTTACAACGAAACTAAGATTTTTAGAATCCCATATTACACCCAGGTTCAGATTAAAACACCAATTTCTCAAACCACCATGGTGATAGTTTGCACATAAAAATACCTCTAACATAAAGTAATGGCTTTTGGCATCATTATGAAAGTCAGATTGTGGATAAAAGGGAGACAGTGAGTTATTTTTCTCAGGTGGCAGAGAATATTGACCAATATTTACCCTGCCCCAAAAGAATCACAACTGAGAGACCATGAAAATTTAATTCAAACTTTAATAAAACAACTATTTCCAGCCAATTTTTTTATTCTCATTGATTTCAGTGGTCAACTTGTCAAAAAAAAAAAGTTAATTTTTATTAGATGACAAGCATCTCTAGTTGAACACTGAATTGCAGAAGTTGGTCTAAAAACATCAGTGGCTTCTTAACTTTCTTGCTCTTATAAATTTACAAATTTTACAATCGCTTACCGTAAAGCTTTAAAAGCACTCTAAGGCCAATCTACCATTCCAAAAACGATAGAGCCCAGCTCTGCCAAGATCCCTGAGGAATTTTCACACTGATGCTGGGTTTACTTTATATCAGAAGCCAAGTCTGAAATGTCTGACACTGAAAATGGAACCAACTGCCTCCAGTCTTGACAAAAACAGCTCAGCACTTCCCAACGAGTCACTCGGCACATGAAAATAAATCAAGATGAACAAAACAGTCACTTCTTTCAAATTTATGGGGGCAAAATTAGTTTGTTCTCTGCGAGTCCAAAGCAAATGATTGGATTTTAGCATGTTGAGAAATGACTAAATTTATGATATTAAAAAAGCAACACATGCCACTCTTTTTTAGAATAGCTAGTTTCTTTTGACAAAGCAGTGACAACGCCTAAAATAATCCTAATTTCATCATTGTATTAAAACCAGCCACATGATATTAACAGACAGAATGTCATCTAAAGCCCTAAACAAAGTCCAGTTGTTCACTTCCCAAACTGCTTTGATAAAAGCCATTGATCTGAACTGTATCTAATTAAAAAGCTGTAAATACTATGACGATCAAAGCAGAACTTTATGCCAACAAAGCCTTCTTTAGAATCATGGAGTAATTCAGTGCCCAGAGTGTTGATTTAAGCTCTAGCTAGTCCAAGCTATTTGTCCCATGGGAAAGAGTTAAAAGCAGCTTGCACTGACTTAGTAATTTACTACCAAAATAATATTGATTTACTAGCTGTCTGGTTTCATAAACTCTACACATTACATTTGTCTTCACCGTGGTACTAAATTGAAGTAAAATAAAGAAAAGATCACCAACATCATGATTTACACCAACAAAGCCTTGGAAATTAATTTAGGAATTAAATTGAGAGCTAATTGCAATTGAACACAGAAGGATATTATTGTACATCAGGACTGCATTCCCAGCTTGCCTGACTTCAGTTTTTCATTGTTTTATTGTCTTCAGTCATAATTTTAACATGGTTCAACAGTGAAACATTGGACCATATTAGAATAGTTTTTCCTTTAGTGCCTTAATTTTGCAGCAGATTAAGTGCAACACATGTATTTTGCATACTGGTTGCGAAAATATTTATGTGCCAGCACAAACGTAAATGTGTGCATGGACATGCACATGTGCGCCCATGATGTTACATGATAGAGCCACAAGTGCTGTAGTGAATCCAGATAAAATAACTTAAACCAGCTATAAACACAACCTAGATGGTTTGCTGCTCTTTAGGTAGAGCTGGATGGGAAAACATCTCACTGGAAGGAGTTGTACCACATGTGAACACAGGCTTAGATGCAAACATTGCAGTCAGAGCAATAGCTGAGAACCTATACAAAGTTTCTACACAAATCCAGTGTACATGATAGGCTCAAAATATTTCATCCCAATCTAACTCATTTTGAAAACAAAAGTCACAATGCTAAACATGGACCTGGGCAAGGATTACTTGAATCAGGGGGTAAGAGAAAATAATCTCTTGAGTTTTGAAGCACTTGTTGACATAGGGCGTCAAAACCTGAGATAACAATTTGCCAAGGCTTCCTTGAGGTCTGAGGCTCAGCAATGTGCAATCTGAGTTCTGTGCTGACAACCCTGAACTGGCAGAGACAGTGCTGTCCACAGAGAACTTGACTGGAGTGTGGCACTGGCAGATTTGAACAGAGGGAAAATGCCAGTTTCCCTCCTTCTGTCCAGGGCTCTGGTTTTGCTTCTGTCAGTATGGGCACACACTGAACCACAATGTTCTGCAAATTACTGGTGTGCATGTGCTCTCAGGCCAGATTCTCCTTGCAACATACTACTCAAAGTAACAGAGTATAAAGTGGGCACTGAAGTAAAATAAATGGAATGCAGATGTTAACAGGGCTGATCATTACTCCAGAACAAGGGGATTTTTACTGTCACTTGTAGCACCCAGTAAATAACAACAGCTACACTAACACACATCACAAAAAATCAAACACAGTGCTGTCAGATGGAGAAAAAAAGATTATTTGGCCAAACTTTTGTTTGGCTGTTATGAAGGATGACATAATTGTCTTGAATTTGGTCATGCAGACTTCAAAGGAGAAGTGGTGCCAAAGAACGAAGGTCAGTTTATGCAGTTTTATTATTATTCAGACATCTATTACATAAGGCTTGGATATGTAAATGTTTAGCATTCACAGCTTCTCAACAGAAATGCCCTGATACCTTAAATGTTTGTTTTACAGAGTTTTTAGCTACAATTTTTCTTTAAGCACAAACACAAAGCAAATCCATAGTATCTGACAGGAGAGTTAAGGCAGCAGTATGTGCAGTGAAAGAAATGCAGAGACCTGGCACACAGATTCTTCTGTCAGAGTCCCCAGGTGACAGTCCCTCTGCCATGCACACATCAACACAAATCCTGCCCCGTGACAGCCCCTAAGCACCTCCCCAGGGCAGGGTGGCCAGCTCTGCCAGCTTCTAGAAGAGATTCAGTGCAACCTCTGGGCAGCAGATGCAGCAATGAGAGGCAGATCATGCCCGGGGCTGGATGGATACATGAAAATTGTCTATTCAAACAGGTTAAAAAGTGATGTGGCTCAGAAAATAAGTCTTTGTCATTTTGTGTAAGGACTTGGATATGGAGGAATATTTACCAATACACCTGATATTATGCCAGGGTCACTGCAGCTCTCTGTGGGTGGCTGTGCTTTTGTTTTTGTCATGGCTGCTTACTAAAGTGGTTTGTATTAATTCACTAAGGCTTGCCAAATTCTCAAAGAAAATCACCAAAAGGAGTTACACTGACACAGTTATAGCACATTGCTATTTAATAAAGCATTTCTTATAATTAAATACAGAATTTAGGGTCTTCAAATTAAACTCATCTAAGGGAAAGAACCTGTTGAGGAGTATAAACACCACTTCTGTACCACTGAAGGCGTGAATTAAGCAATACCCAAAGCTCAGTGCTGGCCCTTCTCCCAGGACTGAATTTCATCCTTGATGGTGTTTTGAACAGAGATGAAGCATTTCCTTTTCATTGCTTCTTCCCAGTCTCACAACCCATAAATACCATTAACACTGTCCTGACTTTCAGAGTCTTCCAAAGCACAAGGTTGTTTTGCTCTTCACTAATCTTCATCTGCAGCACTGCACTGTGCCATTTGCTTCCCCTCATGCCTACAACAGCTCCAAACAGAGGTAGCACAAGAAATTATGGCACTGAAGGGAAAATATCCTGCCTGAGTAGCTCTGTGATGAATTTCCCAGATTCTTGTTTCCAGACACCACACTTGGTGGAAGAGGTATCAAATTGCACTGATGACTGTATGCATGAGCAGGAAAGAACAAGTATTTACCTGCAGATAACCACTGGATGTGCAATTCAGCCTCAGAACTGTATCCTTCACTTTTAACTCCGGCTGTTATGTCTAGAGCTTTGCAAGAAGCTACACTAGGAATCTCTTTCACTGCTAAGGTCACATACAATAGTGATTTACACCTCTAGTTGGTACTCTAAGTGAGGTGTAGAATGCAGATTACAGATCTAGCAAAGACTATTTCACTTGTGGCAGCAACTAAATAGAACGGTCAAAACATATTTCCAGACAAATAAGGATTATTCATAAAAGATCTTGCATTACCTGGTTTTAGCTTAAAAACTCCTCATTTCCTTAAAACAGATTTCAAGACATTTCCTGATATAATTCTACTTTTGCTGAGTGCATTAGATATTACCTAATTGTGCACTGTATATGTCATTGAGTTTAATAATTCTTTTACTTCTATGTAACAAAGTAAATTATGTATTACTCTGTATGTTGAAAAGAACATATCTGGAATTTTAAAATACTGGAGAAAAAAACAATGCATCATTATTTTTGACTGATAAAAAACACCTGGGAGTAAATGCAGCTATTTTAAACAGATGTTTAGAATTAATTAATTTTAAAATTGTTAACATTATTTCAGTTACATTACCTATTCCTTGCACTTGGCCTCAGCACTGCAAACTTACTGCAAAATGGAACCTGTGCCCCATAATAACAGGAACATTTCAGAAACACAAGCTGGTAAAGCTCAGTAACAAGGTGAATCACCAGCACAGAATTGGCCAAAAGGCAAATGATGGACTTAGTGAGTGACATGAAAAAATACATCTGGGGGCTCAGATGGACTTTAGACCCCTCAGTGTTGAATTCAGCAACCTATTTTGATTCTACAGAAGTTTTGAATAAATTCAAATTTTGGAGAATGAAGCATGCACAAGTGTCACACACAGGAAATATTTACAGCATAATTCATTTTCATACTAAACTGAAGGCAAATCTCAGCATGTTTTTCTGTATTATACTTCATCCAGATTTTTCCGTTGTCAGAGTGTTGCAAAACTTCATATTGACAGGACAGGCCTGCTCTGCAGGAGTTGTCAGGACAGAACTGGAGGTTTTGGCAGGTGGAGCAGGGATACTTGAGGCTTTTGGCATCCAGGAAGGGATGAAATGTTGCTTGGCTGTTTGGCACCTATGAGCTAGTTGAGGCTTTTGGCACTGAAAAGAGTCTGTATTCCCTCCTTCCTTCTTTGTGAAGTAACAGTGGGAACATGGAATTCGTGGGCATGGAGAAGAAATCGTGGTTCCCTCCCTAACTAGCCCAGGCAGAAAACAACTGCATTAGAATACCTGACACCTGCAGCTCTTCCTGCATCCAACTGCTAAGGACAGCACCTACATGTTCCTGCAAAAAGGAATCAGTATTGAAGTACTGAAAGCATAATTAAGTTGCTATTTTTCAATTTCTGAGTTAACTGCATCTTTCAGATGGGTTTACAAAAACTCCACACAAATTCTATTTTACTCACTGCTGACAATTTGATGACCTACACCAGAGTCCCAGGGTACCTTTTTATTCCATTGCTGACTGACAAGAGAAGCACTTGCTTCTGGCCTCTCTGAACAGCAGCAAACTGTTTTATTTTCTTGGGCTATATTCCATAAATTAATATTTTGACAGAAAAAATGTATAGAAAAGAAACCCTTTTTAAAACCCTGATAAACATATCCTGCAAATACCAGTGCATTACATCACTGCCAGTGCACCTGAAAGTCCAGAGTTAGTTGCCCAGGTTTTCATTCATGCTTGCCCAGCCAGTGCCATATAAGCCTTGTATCTGCTTAACTACAGTGGTAAATATTGTCCCACATTTGCCAGCATTAGAACATAGACAAGATACTCTCCTGAGACCAGGGAGGAAGGCTATTCACTAACTATGGTGATAGCCACGGAGGCAGACCAAGGGTCTAATCATCTTTTAGGTCCAACCATCCAGGACTGCTGCCCAGGATGAAAAATAGGAAAAACTCATCCCTGAGTTTCCAGTATTTAGTTGTCTTCCAAGATTTAAAAGTACATGTAACTACGTAGATGGAAATATATAAATCTGAACTCTCAATACATATCCATTCCTCTGAATCTGCCCCTTCTGAAATGGAAACTACACTGAGAAATGTTTAGCATCACTCCAATTCCCTCCATTTCTAAGTGGTCTGGAGAATTAGAACTTGAAGATTTGCATGTGTTGCTGGAAACAGCTCAAAAAGCCACAGATCCTGAAAAACACACAGAGGTTCTGAAATGAAACATAAGCAATAAACCAATATAAATTGTAGCACACCCTGCCCACTTTCTCAGTAGCCAGCCTGAGGCAAACACTTGCCAGAGATTGGAAGAGAGATAAAGACAGAATTTTAAAATGGGCAAAAGGAAGGAATGGGATACTTTAAAAAGTTTATAATAAACATTATACTCTTTTTTTAAAAATCATTGACTATATTAACATTCCCCATGAAGAACTTAAGTTATATCCTAGTATGTAACAAAATAATTTATAAATTATCAATTAGAAAACATTCTCCTAAATGTGGTATTTAAATACTCAGCCCTTGCAAGTAGTTGTGCTAAAAAAATTTGGCACAGACATAACGAGAGCATTTTCCCAATATAAATACAATAAGTGGTCTTTAAACGTTTTCTTTGCAGCTTTTTAAGGTTATTCATTACGTCCATTTTACAGATGAGAATCTGACCTCAGGAAGAAGGATGAAGTGCTTTGTGAGAGTAGCACAGCTGAGAATTTTATCTCAGTGCCCAAAGGCAGATTTTCCTGCACCTTATAGAGCTTTTCCACCTCCTGTTTTGCAACTCTAAACATTTGAAATATGGATATCTAGAGTAGGTACAAAGTGTGAAGGGGAAGACAATCTTCAAGACATTTTGATATGTTAATTATCTCTAGGCCTAATTATAAATTTGCATTAACACCAGTCCATATATTTCCTGGAGTTCATAAAATAGTAATAATGCATGAAAGCTTTATTGAATGCATATTCAAAATTTGCACCTGGATACAGTGGCTTTTTCCACCTTCACACAGCACACCACATGTTCCCCATCCAGCACAAACAGTGTGACAGGTCAGCCAGAGTCCAACATGCAGAATGCCTCAGGTGCATAATAGAAAAAGAGATTCCAGTTTCTGGGAAGCATATCTGGCATTATTTTTTTTGAATTAACTTATTAAATGTATTTGCAAACATTCCAAATGAAGGTTCTTTTAAATGCTTTACCATGCAATTTTTAAAACTGGTCTCACTTCAGCATATGCAGTGGAAAACCAAGAGTAACACGGATGAAAGGATGGGCATTATGCCTGTGAAAGGAGAGGACCATCAGCTTTCAAAGATCACACAGAGGCACACTGGTGCCACTGGTGTCCAATATGCAAAATCTTTCCTGCTCAGGCATATTTTTCAAGGTTTTTTTTCCATATTCTGATGCCATATGAAATTGCAATCCTACTTCTGTAGTTATATTATTTTTCAATGCTTTAAAATAATGCTTTCCATGTTAAAAAAAAAAAAGTACAAACAAAAAGAAATCCTATGCATTTCTCCTGAGGGTCTGGTACCTATCATAGACTCATCTCCTTTTGATAAAATTCTTGTCCTGGTTTAGGACTCCTCATGTCCTTCTGGATGTGTTCATTTGATGGAGACCCACTTGACTGTATTTGAGGAAGTCATTCCAGGCTAAGGAGAGCTATGGCAGGAATGCTATCAACTACTGAACCTGCAGATTAAAATTAATAAGACAGCAAAGTTACAGTTTACTGTAGGAGAAAAGCAACAGGGGAGAGCATGGAGGGGGGGAACACTTGTTTCTCAGCCTAAGGTGAGCTTTAAGAGCCACAGTCACCATCAGAATCTCTCCTGCTGATCTGTGGTGGTCCAGGTGGCTTTTGCCCACACTACCAGTGCAAACTCTGAAGTGTGAGAAAGGCTGCTCTGCTCCCACCACAGCTTATAACATCATAAACAAGCTTTATTCCACCATAGTGACACATGAGGTATTTGATTTAAAGCAATACACTAAAACTCATCACTTAAAAATACACAAGTCATTGACACTTATGTACAGTACCTTCATACACATGCTTCTGAAAGACAAGTCATGTTTTCAGTATTTGGTTACAACATTTTTTTTCCTTTTTTTAGGCAAATGTTTAAAGAATTTACAATGAAAAAAACCAAAACACTGAAACCAATCCCTTTTCTCAGAAAAAAATACTGCACCTCTAACTTTTAAAAGAGCCCCAATACATATATTTAAAAAATTTGTTTAAAATAATTTTCCTGACTTGAGACACTGTCTGCCAAGTTCCTGCTAAAAGCAAAATTTTATGGCTAACTGCCAAGCCTATGAATAAAAGGAGTTTATAGGGGAAATACTGAGAGAAGAATAAACTGTAGCAAGAGCAGCCAGTATAGGAAAGTCTTTCTTGTGCATTTTGTCTATCCATAATCTGCAATATTCATAACCCCTGGATATTGGGATATTGCACTCCTGCCTGCCTCAATTTCATACCAGGATTATCCCTAGTGCCAGACCAATGATTTGATTATAGCTATTTATACCCTGTCACTGAGATGAGGCATCCAAACTCCTCATTTGTGAACAAGTGATTCTACTCATGTCTCCTGCCTCACCCTGTTATTTAATACTACATGCAGCACTTTTAATGGTAATATTTCTATAAACGTAATGCAAAGCAGATCACAGACCATAAGCAGATACAGCCTGGCAAGAGAATAAATGTCAAAAGGAAAAATATTAAATCCATATTGTTAGATGACAGCAATTATATGAATCCTAATTTCCATTTCTATAAATGGAGACAAATTCATAAATTTTGGATTTCAAAGGAATTATTTTATGTTTATGTATTTATTACCTTTAATTTTTAAGGTAGATATCACTTTTTGAAGAGCCATTTTAATGTAATATATTGAAGGAGAAGATTTACTAAGCCTATAACTGAAAAGCAGTCTGACTGAAATTCTGTACAAAGTACCTCTAAAACTTGTCAGCCTGATCATGGTGCCTCTTTATTGTGGCATAAATCAAATTCAGCCAGATGAATTTTCTTCACAGAGAAAGCAGTTCTTGCCCCTTTTAACCATGAGCTGATCTTTGTGTGATATTAAGCAATGGCATAACTAATCCAAAATCAAAATATAATTTCAGTGTTTCTTTTTATTACTCATCTTAACTTAGAGACAAATTTAATATTTAAGTTTGCACAGCTCCACTGGCTCCAGCTGATTTCCTGGCCTTGCAGAACAGTTTCACTCATTGTTTGAAAGGGGCTACTTTACACAAGGACAGCCTGACTTGAAGAGGTTGGGAACCTTCCTTGGTGGGCACCTGCACCAGGGTCCTACAGCTCAAATGGGTCCTTAGGCTGCTTCTGCTCCACCAGAGGTGTAACTTCTGTTTGATCTCTGGTTATTCACAGTCAAAAGCTTGTACCAATTCTGACATCTCAAGCTTCCTCCCAGCTATGTTCCCTCACAAGTCGCAAAACACATTTAAGTTTGTCAGGAAGGGTTGACTTTTTATTTTTGATAATTAAAAAAAAATCCAAAAAACCAATCAACCAAAAAAGCTCCCCAAACATTAAAATCTCCTGGCTATATCTCACCTTGCAGAGGATCTCAATATGTAGAAGTTCTGAGGGCAGCTTTTGGATATAACCTATGTACAGGCTAAAAAAAGACTGTTGCTGAGAATAAAAAAAGGTCCATGTGCAGAGAACAGTTTCCCAGAAATGTATTTTATGTGGGATTAAAAATGTAATATTCTCTTGTCATTCCTTTCCACTTTAAGTCAAATAAAATATAATCCACTGAAACTCATTTGATATCTGGTGAATAGTTTTCCTTTTATTGATTTTCTAGCTTCCAGCTTGGGGAGAAAAAAGCCTGTCTAGGGAACAGTTACAATGGCAGCACAGGTCTAGATCCAATTCCCAAAGAAGCAAGAGAAAAAGAAAAAGCCACTGACTTCAAATAAAGGAAGATGAGGGCTTAATTACACATGTGGGGTAAAGACATATTTCCCCATTTGGAAAAATGTTAGCACAATGTGCTTTCTCTTCTGAGTCCAAGTTTCTGGCTTTTAATTCTCCAAAGACGGAATTATCCAATGAATAGCATTCATGGGAGAAAAAGACAATTTCATCTATCTTGACTCTGATTTGGTTCCAGATCTCTACTACTGTGTATGTTTCACCACAGTATCTTTAGCACTCGGCACAGGGCAGCAGGCCTGGATATGGAATATTAGCATGACTCTTTCCATATCTGTTCAGTGCCAGTGTTTCCTATTATCAGTCCAATATTTTATGGTTATTGTATTAGCTTCCCAGCAGTACCTTCTCAAGTTCTGTAGCCTGAAACCTCCATTAACAGATGCTAAATACAATAGTTGTTTTTCACTTTTAGATCTTGTGAAAGCCCATAAAAATGAATGGTCAGTTTGTCCAATTTTCTGAAGAAATTTTCCAAGATTTGAATGGGCAACATATAAAACCACTAAAAATACTCTTGGCAGCTCATTCATTTGGATTATGTTCCTTCTGCCAAGCCAACTAATGAATAGCTTATTCCAAGATAGGACTTCCGCATGAATTTTTTGTAGTAAAGGTAAGAATATCTATTTATAAAATTCCCTGGTTGCTTGTATTTGAAGGTTTGGAGAAGGGAAGAGTTGGGGGGGATTTTGTGGGTTCTGGGTTTTATTATTAGCATTTGGAATTAAGGAAAATTTGTGTAAATAAATTAACCAATAAATTCCCTTTGTTTTTAATTCTGCTAAATACTCTGGTAAATCAAAGATAACCAAACTATCACTGTCAGGCACTTAATGAATAAAGCCTGATAGAAAAGCCATTGAATTTGATGGAAAGTATCTCCCTCACTTTGTTGGGTTTTGTATAGGGCCTACAAGAATCCCTGAATTCCATGTCACATACAGCCAAACTACAGACATGGATGTGATTTCTTACACATATGGCCAGATAAAGATCAAAGAAGAGGGGAAAAATCTCCTACATACTTTTCTCAACTTCATTTTTTTTTACCAGCCTCCCCTGGCTATAAAGTGTTTGGTAAGAGTCTAGAATTATACTTCTCCAAATACCCTCAAAAAAGATCCACTTAAGAATGCATTTTTAGACACACACATAGATTTTAAATGGGTTTTTTTCAACGTCTTTAGCATAGCAAAATTCCCTTTTTTGGCATGAGAGAGATATCTTTTATGTCTTTTCCCATATTCCATATACAAATTTATTTTGAAAGCCTGAAACAACTTCCTGCTTGGTTGCACACATTTTTTTTCCATTGAAATATATAAAGCTAAATTAATTAAGTGAAGCTTTCCAGAGAGCTAGGAGATCAAAGAGATATGCAGTCCACAACACACAGTTAACAGATTTTATAAGAGTTTATCCACCGTCAAATTTCAAACACTTTTGAATGTTCCACATTTTATGGCACTACAAAATAGATCCTCAAAAGAGGCCTTTTTTCCTTAAGAAAAGATCTTGCCCACCATTTATCAGTCAACTCAAAGACCACAACATAATTAGTTTATCATATTTATCTCACTGAGGACAAGGCGGATCAGCACCCATATTTTTTCCTCACTGATGGACTACATCTATAAATTCCAGTTTTTCCAAGCACATCATTCAACTCTATTAAAAATTATCCGAGTAGCCACTCATGGGTTGAAAAATAAAGAACAAGCTTCTCAGCTTTTGTAGAGATGGCAAATAGCTAATGGTAAAAGTATAAATTTGGCTTGTGATCTCATTCTCCTTTCCCCTTTGCATGTTCAAAGCCACAGCAGCAGCTAGATAAGAATAAGAAACAATAAGGGAAGCTAACTACAACAGTAAGGAAATGCTGGGTTTGGAAGGCTTTGCAATCCTGGTCAACAAATAGATCTACAAAATAGCTAGACAAATATCCACCAGGAACAGTTCACTTGGATGTGATCCTGCCTGGAAACCAGGTACAGACCACAGTGTCTCCCAGAGCCATTCTCCCTTTGATCTGTACCACACACAGTGGTGGGGCAGAAGGGCTAAGGTGCAGCTACTCTGAAGAAGCAATCAGGATTCAGAACACAAAATAGAGAAAGGCCTCCAGTGTTTTAATCCACAGGCCTTGCAATGTCTCATATTTGGCTCAGAGACAAGGTCCATCACTCAGCTATCTGTTCTTTCCAGGATGTGTGTCCTGGTTTAGACCTGCCAGAGGGAGGCCTCTTCCAAAACACGTTATCTCACAATATATTTCCCACTTTAAGCAGCATTCTTCAAATCATCTAACTACTGTTTTTCTCTACTCTTTTGTCACAAATTAACTTTGTGTTTCTTATTTAATGTAAAAGCAGCCTGGATGAATCAAGTCTTCTGGAGGCTGGCTATATATACCTGTTCCCAGATGGGCTGTCTGAAAACAGATATATTGCACACCCAAAAACTACTTCTCTTTTGGGGCTTTTAAGCTTGCTGATGAACAGTTCCTGCCCAATTTAGATCATTAACTTAACTCCCAAATCCTCATTTGCACTATAAATACCACCTATTGTACCAATATATTTTGTCATTCTCTTGGCCAGGATGGATTAACAGCTTTCTTTAGAAACTACTCATGAAACACCAGGAAACATCATGAACACAGACAACAGCTGCTATATCCACATTCATCTTCACTCTGCTTCACCTCAGTTGTCAGCATTTGCACTGTGGCCCTGCAGAAGGTATTTGGCTGTATTCTGTGTGATACTAGAGAGCTACAAAAGTCCCAGGGGAAGCAAAAGGAGTGAAGAGGGATAACCACCTACCACTCATCTATTTTCTGAATCTGAACTGTTGTAGGGGCCAGTCCCTCCCCTGTCCTTCTGACACCTCTTGTTACAGCAAGTCACTGACCTTTCTGAAGGCTGCCTTCCAGAGGATCTGACCTTAAGTTAGGCTTGACATTGTACACAGTCATAAACCCATAGCACTACTGAGCCAAAGACCTTTTCCTCAGCCTCAGCACTGCTTTTCTGTACATTCTGGGGCACCAGGTAAATCTGGATTAGTCCCACTGCTTTTATTTTACGTCATTTAAATAGTTTATTGCTTTTGACAACTGGGTCTCCTGCCTTTTGGGCATCCATAATGCTAGAGGGACAGTTTAATACCATCTATACATTGTTGATCTGGGTCTTACAGTTGCACAATCAGAATTCATATTAGATGCCAATAGAGGGTTTTAAAAACATAACTATGAAAACACGAGAAGGATTTTAAATCTTTGTGTAATTTGGCTGAAGTTATCATGTTGCAAGGGGATCTATTCATAGGCAATCCTATGGGTTTTCTTTTGCCTAGTTCTCACTAGGGAATGTTTTGGAAGAAAAGTATAAAAAGACATTGTTTCCTTATTATATAATACTCCTGACTTATGCCAAGAATATTCTCATCATAAGCATGTTCATAATCTTGAAGACTGAGCTATTGCATTACTTGTGTCTATACAAATAATAGCCTTCTAAAAATATGATTCCTTGACAGTTTCTGAAAGGTGACTTACCTATGATTAAAAAACTGTGTGCTTGTGTTTGTATTTCTGATTTGTAAATCCTATCCAGTAATTAAAAGCAGATCTCAAGTGTGTCTGCACACATACAAAGTGAATACAAATCTAAGTCAAAGACACACTGAGGGAAAACACAAAAATCCAATTTTGCTGGCATATAACATTTTAGACACTACCAACAGTTTTCCCAAGAGAAAGTTCCTCAGTTAACAGTAAAACTTACCATGCTTTTAAAGGAAATCTCTTTTAAAATTATAATTATAAAATGCTAATAAAGGGATTGACAAAAAAAAGAGCACTGAAATGTACCATCACACCCAACCATATTTTGATACAATGCACAAATATAACACCTGAAGCAGCTAATAAATCCTGTGTTGGAAAACAGGAATAAAGCACTGATTTGCTGTTTGAGAATAAAGATGGGATGATCACGTACTCTGCCTCTTATAACACCAGCAATAGACTTTAATCTTCCTGCTTTACTGAACAACACATCTCAAATATGTTATTTCTTTCCAATTTTTTCAAACAGAGAGAAAGAAGCACATCCTGAGTTGGACTTAAGGGATACTTTTCAATTGCATAGCTAACAATCTTTACTATATCCCCAAATCCTAATTCAGAACCCAAGCTATTCCTTAGCTCTTGACTAAAATCAATCACCCAGTGCAGACAATTTGCATGTCTCTTAAATGACACTTTTTTGAATTTACAGTTATGAACTCATTCAAATCTGCTCCTTACAAACAAGTTTGCAATAAAGAAGTGTTTTACTTAACTGACACAGATGTCAGTAAAAGATCTCAGTCTGTCAGTACAAACCCTTTATACAAAGCAAGAGAGCTGAAAATTTACCCAGACGACAGAGAAATACTAAAAAAAAAAAAGAGGCAGAAAGAAAAAAGATTATTTTCCTGGTTTTACCATACTTAATTCAAACATTATCCTCATGCACCATCCAGAATAGGAGGCTCATATAGTTTGATGAAGCCTGGCAAAGGACAGATTCCTTTACAAGACTCGTGACTAAGGAAAATTGGATAGGGTGTGTAGACAGTTAATAATACTTCTGGAAGAATGTGTGGCAGCTTTAGAGGACAATATTGTGTGCATTATTTTGTCTCTTTAAAGGAATAATCTGTAACTGGAAGAAAACGTGCACAGTTTGAAGGCTGGTAACCTCACCAGCAGTTCATGGTTGGGTACCCAAGAGACAAACAAAATGGTTTACAAAAAGTTTACAAAATGGTTATGTTCTAACTATTCTTCTGTTTTAGCAACACCCTGGAGTAGGGGCACTTTGTAACAGAGTAAACGTTTGCCTTCATCATGCTCCTGGCTGAGTTGGACAAAGAACTAAAAGATAGTTTAAGTTAGACTGCCTCTCCAAAACTGTTTTTCCATCCCTTGCAATGCAAAAACCTGTGCATGAAAAGAGTGGTTTAGATTTCACTCTTGCTGCAATAACTGCTCCCTCATTCAGCTTCTGGGCCTAGCTGAGAAAATGGGAAGCATCTTCAGGAACAGAGCAGAGAGCTCTGTGCTGTGATCATACCACACCGTGTTCTAGTAGCCCATCTCTGTCGGACGGTGCCAAAATCCCCACTCAACACTGACTGTAAACCCAGCTTGTCATAATGTTAACCTCCCAAGTGAGAAAAAGAATCGTGTTAAAAAAACCCATGGTCCTCTCTGCCAAGCAACCCCTTTAACTGGCCCAGTTACTTTGCATAAGTCCCAGCAATGCTAGGGGAAAAACTCTGAAGACGGACTACGCCCTTCAGTAATTCAAAACCACAGAGCAAAGATATCCTGTTGTAACGTACATGGTATCCCAGGATTATAATTTTTCCTTTGAGCCACCTTTCAACGTAGACCAAAGGGAAGCAAACCTCATTCCTGAGTGCTACGAAGCCAGTTTTGTGTCTCTCACAATTATGTTTGAAATCATAATGACAGATTACAGGAAATGAACATATGGACAGGGTGATTTATAAACACTTTTAAACAATGTAACTTTTATCAGTTCTGCTACATCAATCACCAATATAGGAACAATTATTTTTTTGTATAAGATACTCTCAAGAGTGGTCAGGACAGGATTTGCTGACAGCCTATCTTAAAAACAGAATTATAAATTGCCTTCACTTTCTGTGCCAAGGTAATGGTTCCATACAGATAAGGGAAATCTTGTGCTTCCCTCAAACAGAAGAGCATAAGCAGAGAACCAAGAAAACTTTGCTGTGCACAGCAACAGAGAAGCACTCCTGTCAAATAAACCTGATGTCACACTGATATCAGGTGTGGCTGGGAGGCTTAATGGTAATTATAAAACTGTTTAGCTTTTGCAGAGCATTTGATCTGATAGGCATAGCTTTAAAATCAAGGCTTACATAACCAATAATTCACAAAATGAATGTAAATGAGTGGCAAATTTCAAGTAACTCTTGTTAAGGAATCAAACGGAATTAAGAAGTAGGTACAATTACAAATTAATAAATAAAAACAGCACTCAGTTGTCAGTAAGAATAAGAAAATAATTACAACTGCATTTATACATGGTGAAACTGATTTTGAAAAGACCTCCACAATTTTGGTTGTTATATTTTTATAAATTTTTGAAAAGCTGAAGGTCCAAAAAGTAATAATAAAAATGGCTTAAGGGACAAGACAACATCTTACCTATGGACCTTCATGAGAGAACAGAGGATTACAATATTCCAAGTATCTTCCCATGAGAAAAACACAGTTACTACAAGTTTATTTATATCTATTTGTAGGACAAACCAGCCACTGGAAGCTGAAATTGAACAAATTCAAATGAGACACTGGGCACACAATCCTCCCACAAAGAACAACTGCTTGGCTTGAGGGAAAGGGAAATTGGATTAATTGAATATACGTAAGGTCACAAACATCACGTAATACTACTTTTCCTTTCAACTTCTGTGACTATCTTAATAATATGGAAAACCAAGTCTAATGTAGCATTTTATTATGGGGTTCCTGAAAGCTAGAAAGAACAACTGAAGAAACTGAAACTGCAGGAAGCAATCTTAATCCACAGATTTTTAACACAAAGATCACTGCAGCTGGAACCATATAGCAACAACAGGCCCCCAGCACAGCAAAATGTGTAGGTTAATGGCTTACAGCCTTAAGGCTTCTTTCCAGAGAACAGGAGTAACCAGAAGATGGACCTACCAAACTAACTGGTATAAGGCAAAAAAATTTAGAGGAAAGAAGGGGAACATCAAAAAAATCAAAACCAACAAAACCACAGGAAAAGAATAAGCACCTACAATGCAATTCATAGATGAGTTCAAGCTCCCAAATCAAAATTTATAGCTCCTGGTTTCAGCAATCTGAAATGGCTCTCTACTTTTGAATATCAGATCCTATATTTTATATAGGCAGAAACTTAAGAAAACAGCCATAAAACCCACTTGTATGTACATATATATGATCTTCCTTTGCCATAAAACAAGAAGACCCCACTGTCTTAGTCTGAATCATGTCAGAATTTAAGAAGTGAGAAAATGTCTTCAAAGAAAATAATTTTCAGTGCAGCCTATGTCCCTTATTCTAATCCTTATTACTAGCAACTTCTCACCAACGGAACTACCAGGCCAATCAAATTATAGAAAAAAAAAAGGGTAGAACAAAACTATCCCTGTTCCTCGGATAGCAAGGAGACAGCAGTATTTTAACGGAGCAGCAGAGGGCATCGAAGCATAGTAAAGCTCAAATATCCCGGAGAAGGGGAGCTGCCTTTAGGTGACAACATCCCTCCAGCATGGACAGGTGCTGAGGACAGAAGATCCAGGATCCAGGCACCTACTCTGATGCCTGCTGAGGAGCAGCTACAAGTGTTTGGATAAATAACTTTCTGACTCAGTTTCCCAAATAATAAGTGAGATTATGCGCAACTAATCCTGACCCCACACAAGGCAGGTTTGTGTTCCAAAAGTTAATGTGGATGTAACACTTACCTATGGAAAGATACAGCTGGAGATAGTCCAGTTAATAACCTTTGAGAGAAAATGCTAGTTAGACACTAAATAACATCACTGCAATATACTATTTACATAGCTAAGACAGACAGTCCAACCATATAGATGCAAAACCAACTGTACTTCAACTCATACTTTGAGTTTTACCACTTCAAGTAGTCAAATCACAAGGTCTCACATATCGGGGCATGAAAGTCAAGTGTATGATACTTCCTTTGAAGACCTGCCCAGGGGAGAATGGCCTCATTGCTCTTCTCATTTGCCTTCAGACATGTTCCAGCAACATCTCCTGCCTGTTCCAAGATGACCATCAGCTAAAGAGAAATATTTAACTTCAGCTGAAATGGTCAATAAGAATATAGCTGGAGAAGAAATCTGAAGAAAGCTGCCATAAGTAACCTAGTTGGAGATTCGAAGTTTATAATCAAACTTTAGAGAGTAAGCTTCTTGTCTTCATGTTTTTCTCTCCAAATGCTATCACACACAAAAATCAAACTGCAAGAACAGCCTGCAGTTGGCCTGTGCTTTTCCATATTAAACCTACACACACACAAAAAAAAGAGTAAAATATGACAATCTGTTTTAGCAGGGAAGTGGCTAATAACCAACACAAAAAAGGGTGAGGAGGAAGACAGATGTTTCTTATTTTCTTTAAACTGTTTTCAACTTTCTTTTTATGTGCTTTCTCAAAAAAAAATCATTTATATTTCTATAATGTACAGCAACCTCCCACAGAGATGGGAATCCCACAGGAAATTTCTATCAGTTATCTGCTACCTAGATTTCTGTTCCATGAACTTGATTTACTTTGGATTAATTTGCCTTTTCTGAAAATGAATTATTCTGACATTCATTTTCAGCACTCCAATCATGGACTGCTACCCTGCAGCCACCACGAGCGAGCTCACACAGCCCCAGGGCAGAGCTCTTGGGCTGTGAAGACTCTTCTAGGAGTTTCTAGAGATACAAGACCAGTCTACCCATAAATGAGGGTTACACACAAGCAGTTGTCACTAACTTTGTTGTGAGGCTTCATCAGAATGTCAGGAAAACAAGCAGACAGTAGAAACCCTTTTTACAAGTCCTGACTGTTCTGGTTTTCAGTCTTAACTAACTCATGCTGCTGGGTCAGGAGAAGACCCTATCCCAGCCCAAAAAAGGAGATTTCTCAAACAACATACTCAAAGGATAGCTATGTCTGCTCTCCATCATCCACATCTTCCTCTGCAATACTAATGAGGTGAGAGAGATTTGCAGCCTCTCAGACCGTAGTGCTGAACCCGTCTGGAGCCCTTCGGCAAAGCAGCACATCCTGGGGCAAACTGGTGAGGGATAAAGCACCACGACTGTCCTGCAAGAGGGTGAAAACAACAAGTGTTTTCTCCATGTGTGAGCTGGGGGCTGTAATACCCTAGTGACACTTTGCCTGGGAAAGGCTCAGTGAGGAAAGCCTCTAATAATCCTTCCTGTGCTTGTGCTGAGCGCCACACATCAGGGACAACGTTTTTGAGTTCGTTTGCTGCATATTCTGTTCATTTGTCAGGGGTAAACTACTCCAAAAAAGCTTTCTTGCTCTGCATGCACCCAGAATATGTTAGCTTAGTCTTCCCAAACTTCAGCTGAACTTCTGAGTTAATTACCAAGGTTGCTACTAATCTTTCATCATTCAGAGGATAAATTGTACAAGCATGGTATTCAGTTTTCAGTGAAAAATCAGTTGTACAATTGCCTACAAAGTCTCTCCCTAGTCATCAAAGTAAGCAAGAGAAAAATCTAATCCTTTTTTTGCCATTTTACAAAGGCCACAACTGCTCTTCAAACCATATTTTGGGATTGAATATTTTTAAAATATATATACAAAACCAGTTAATTTCAAATTTCCATCTATAAGAGTTCATCTAAATTTTTTTTAAAAAAGCATTCCTACTCAAGAAATGCCTTTTTTCAAAGAACAGTGACTCCTATCTTTCACAGAGGAGAAATGCCCATGGAATCAAAAAAAGCCAACTGTGTTATTTCAGGAACAATGACTCCAAGTTTAATCAGGTGAAAAGAGGTATTTCAGAAAGTTGCCTGGCATTATTCTAATTACACACAAAAATTGCTGTATGTAAGTGGAACAATCTGGTTTTGAGCCATTTATGGTAACCCATCAGCCAAAGCCTCAGCTGAATGCAAATCATCCACAAGACAGAACACCAGAAGTGGAGATACGAGATTAAAATAACAAACTGGGTTATTTCACTTCTGTGCTGTCAAATAATGCTTCTTCCAGAAGCTTGTTTAAAAGCTGTGCCCTTAAAAATTGCTCTGGGTTATGTTCCTGATGATTTTTGGCACCAAACCCAATGTTTCTCCACATTAACTTATTAACAATGAATAGAAGTAAATCACCAAGTTAAGGGAAAAACTACTTACTATGTATTTTGAAAGTTTATAAACCATGTTGATTCCTTCCCTTGGCTTCTCTCCAGAGAAATTAACTGGGGTAGCTGAGCTGATTTATTACCTGCAGGAGATTTTAAGGTAGGTCCAACTCAGACACAAACATGAAAGGTATCTTGGTCTCATCGTAAGAACTGTACCTGCAGAGGAATGTACAAAGATGCTCTTGGCACAGGGAAGAAAGGCTCGAAGAAACTCCAGGAGAGGGAAGACTATCAGGCCTGGCACAAGGACAAAGCAACTCTTCTGGCCTAATGCTACTTTTAGAGCATCTTTGACACCACCAGGCTCCTCCTGCTCATTCAGCACTACACCACACCTATCTGCTGGAAACTGGGGGTCAGAGTGACAACTCCATGTCATTCTCATCATTAACTGTGTCTGGTAAGGGGGAACAGAGAAGGAAATCAGGGGTATGATATAAAAAGCTGAACTATCTTCCATTGTGAGGGGTGAGAAGACGGAAGAGAACACAGATGTTTAAAATACTAAACAAGAACAGCTCTTTAGTCTGTACAGAAGAGACAGAGGAGTGTCTGGGTCAGAGTATGTCACAGCAAGGCAGTGAGTGTTAGAGCTTGCAGGAACAACAAAAGGCCTAGGAAAATGACAGTATTGCCAGGTTGAGACTTCCAAAAGCCTAAACCTACCCCAGAAAGTCCCTAAAATTTTCACAACTTGCTCCAATGACAACAACATTTGTTTCTTAAAAGGAAAAAATGAGAAACAGCTGTCCTGGACTTCAGAAGCAGGTGTGATGCATCACTTCAGACAGAAAAGAATGAAAAACCTGATGGGGAAAGTTATATAACTTGCAAAAAAAACCCCAACAAACCAAAACCAACATGTCAACCAAAAAACTACAAAGGGAGTACAGAATATTTCATTTAAACTCTCTTAAGCATGTTTTATTTTTTCCCTTCTGCTTGCACATCTGATTCTTAACTTTTAATTAAATAGTGAAAGAAATAAACTTTCCATTCTTCTTTTAAATGCATATTTTAATGAAAATTTATGTTACCATATCTCAGTTACAGCTTCCATAACTTCTTTATTGCTAGAGTTAATTAAAATTAACTTTTATAAGGAGGGTAACTTAATAAAAAAGAACCAGTGAGATAAAAATGTAATTGAAATAAGAGCCCTGAGATGGCTAACAGCACAAATTACAAAAACATGAGAATGTTGAGCTAAATTTGGTAAGCTGAACTTCAAGGTGACAGAGCAAACAAAGAACCCACAGTGTCCACAATTTGGCTATGAAAAGCAGTACAAGAGGCATTACAAATCTTTCCCTCTAACCTATTGAATTACATGTTTGTCATTCCTAATTAGTTTTGTCATTGAATATACACATGGAGAAAAGATTTATTAAAGAAAAACAACCTTACGTACACACCGGATCATTTATTCTAATTAAACAGCATTCCAGACAGAAATACAGTTTCAGCTATAGCCCATTTCATCAATAGAAGATGAAAACTGTTCAGATGAAAGGAAAAACAGAAATATAGGCTCAATTCTGCAATAAGAGCAATATGGGGGTCACTGGAAGGAACAAGAGTTTCCTGAGCACAGCAGTGATGGAGCTTTTACTCCAGCTGTTTCAGCAGCTACCAGTGGGGTTATGGGAGGTGTTTGCAGAAAAGATGTGGTGCACAGCTATTCCACTCACATGTAGCTTGTGCCCCAGCCTGGGGACAGAGCTAGGAGCAGCTAGCAGGAAGAGGCACTTAACTGGGAATAAATCTTATGTGAACTAGGGCTCCCCCCTCCAGTATCCTCAGTATTTTGTGGTCTTCTGAAAATACTATCATTTACTGACATGAAAGCAACTAGAACAACATGCTTCAGGCACATTTGTTTTAGAAGAGAAACCTGAAATCTGATCTCTGGTCTCAAAAGCAAAAATTAAGCTTTCCTGCATTTCACTTGCAAGAATTTCCTGACCTTTTTCAAATCTTAAACATCCCTGACTGGGATGAAGTATTGTTCCACCACGTCAGAGAGTGATAAGACAGCAGAGTTGAACAGGATCTCCTCTGGCACCAAGCAGGCAGAATGATTTCTGCTCAGACTATTAAAGAGCTGTTGCTCTAATGGGCAGCATGACAGCACCAGAAGCAGTCCATGTGCTGGAAGGCACTTGGAGAGTTAAAATAATAAGCATGCATTAGCAACACTGATTCTTCCGTCATTGCCACTCACTTCTAATAAAGTACTTCTCACATGTCCTCCAGTAGCTCCAGCTCCTGCACAACCTGACAGCAGGTCATTCCAGGAGGTACTACTGTGAAGCAAACCAAAGCCAAATTATTACTTCACGCTAGTTCATTCCACTTTAAATTAGCAGGATCATTTCTTTAATGAAAGTTTTCTTGGCTTCTCTTGCGCTTGGGAGAAAATGGATACAATAAGCTGGATAATACACAGCATGGTTTAGACACTGGAGCATGTTACAACTTCCAGGTTGTAGTAACAGCTCTGTCCACAGAGCATCTACCAAAAGTACCTATCCAAATAACTTTAAAGGATTCTGTTTTTATTTTGCAGTAATTGCAGCTTTGGAATCATTATGGCTCAATACAGTCATCCCTGTGCAGAGAGCCTAGGCAGTTTTGGATGCAGCAGACCCCACAGATCCTCCTCAGCCCTTGTGTGGTTGCCTAAACACACTGCAACATACCATTAATTCAACCACTTTTGCTCTATAATACCAGTCAGGCCATTCCAAATGTAAAATAATACATAGTGTTATTGACTTGGGAAACAATTAATAGCATATATTCCTTCAAAATTGAAAGGTTTTTGCTTGCTTGGGTTTAATTGCATCCGCAGTAAGCATTCACTACAAAAACCTTGACAAGTTTCAAAAAATGACACAATATATTCACAAAAGACCCTTTAAAACTGACAGAAATCAACACCTAAAACTGGTGAAAAGGTATTTTTAAATACAGCAGAAGTCAGACAACAAGAGAAAAAAATGCAGCCAGCCTCACTGGTAAGCCCAGCTTTGATACAGAGCAGTTATCCGGGCAAACAAAAATTCAGAAAGGGAAAAGTGGGTATATATTTGGAGAAGCTGATAAGTCAGTGAGCACAACTAAAAGGCCATCTTTCCCACCATATTAGCTCTTTAAAGGTTTTAAAAACTGTGCTGAAGTTGATGATCACAGAAACAGAGATGTTTTGTTCCTGGGACATCATTAGGTGTGCACAGGTTTTGCTTCTCAGATGAAGACATTCACACCTGTTCAGGCAGGAGACATCAAGGTGGAGTCGTCAGAGTAACAAAATGTCAAGTGAAAAGGCATTAGGATTGCTGACTGTATAGATAGCTTTGTACCTCTACTAACCTCTTTATTTAATTTCTTTTCCAATTCTGCACAAAATTTTTGAGTTTTCCCTCAGAAAATACTATGTGAATGCTGCTCTTCAAGTGTAGTGTTCCCAGATTTCAGCCCTACATCTTACAGGTAAGCCCTCCATACCTCCACCACAACAATAAATAGCATTTTTCACTGCACTTTAGTATTACTACAAATAATTATTTGTACTATGCTTTGCACAGATGTGATAGGCCAGATGTGACTTGTAATCACACACAGAGACAGTTCAAGGGTATAAATATTGGCATAGCAGAAGTTTGTAAAGCCATGCACACTTCTGGGAGCAGCACTGACATTCTGAGATGATCAATATGGAACACTGAACCTCTCTATAACTCCTTCAGTATTTTCAAATCAACGTGATCACCAAAACTGATGGACTCTCCAACTCCCAAAGGTCTCTGCCTAAGGGGAACCATAAATGTACTACAAAGGAAGGCACTACAATATTAATGATCTGGCCTGTCTCCTCCTATTTCCTTGCTTGGGCTCTTGCTATATTCCCCAAGAAACTTACAGAGGGTGAAGTAATTTCAGCCACAGAGGAATATTGCAAGGATGCTCAGTTTGGTTCAGCCTCAACTTCTGCAGCATAATGTCCATGCACAGTACAAGCAATATTTGGCAAAACCCAGCCACGCAGATCTTGAACTTGGAACATTAGAAAGGGTTCATAATATTAAATTCAGAAAGAAAGCCCAAGGAGCAATGAAACACTAAATTGGGATGGTGCATTTTTTCCTGTTATATGTGAAACTATTTGCTTTTGCCATAAAAGGGACTTTGCATATAGCTCATAAGGAACTTGCACACAGCTACACTCTCCAACATGCTCCAGCCAATAGCAAATTCCCTGCAATCAGAGATGAGTCAAAGGAAAAACACTATCCAGAACCACGTGCCAACAGACGACTGATTATGCATCGGTCCCACAGGCTGCTCTGCAGCCAATTTAAAAACCAGCAGCATCAGAGGCAGCCAAAGCAGCAAACCAGTGCCAAGTCAGTACTATAATTGTTTGTGCCATTAAGCATAAAGAATGCCATTGCTTCCTAATCTTATAGAGAAAAATGCAGCATAGGAATGATGACAATTACTGTGTGATAAATTATTTTAAAAACCCTGTGCTCTCGTTGCATCACTGCTCACACATGAGAAAAGGCATTTTGAGGGTAGTCATGTTTTTAATTCCCCTCCCCAAAAAAAGAAGTCAATTATGACGTCATGGATGAAGTTTATTAAAAATAAAAAGCTTTTCAGGGATGGTTGCTGCTTTGTTTCTCTTATGAAGCCACATAACATCATACATAAAAATAAAGCAGGATGGAAACATGAGTGCATTTAATCTCTGAATTTGAGGAAGGCATTCACCCCTGCCTAGTGCCATCCTCCTAATAGACATACTCCAGTAAGCCATGACTGAATAGCAGTGAAGAACCCCCTCTCCATGCAGTAAAAATACTCAAGAATTTTCTGCACTATGCACAGAATCACCTGATGTGAGCTCTTTTGCCTTCTTTCTGCTCTGTTGTTACATGTACCCATTATGGGTGCGCTGCTGTATTATCCTTATTCCTAGTGGGAATCAGCAGCCAGAGTGGGAATCTGTTATAGATATCTGTTAGAGTAAGGGTGTGCCTATTAGAGCATGTGCTCTGTCAAGTGAACCAAAAGTGTTACTACATTTTTATATGTCTGTAAGTCTAAGACACAAACTATAAACTCTTCTCCAAAGGGAAAGATAAGATGAGAAAATTTTGATGCCATAAACTGAAGTCAATTATGTTACCTCACCCTTCACAAGGAAAACATAAAAAGAGCAAAGGATCCTAAAATCTTGGCAAATTTTCGTTTCAAACAGAATACTTATTTATGTACATTTCTTTTAACTTAGAAATCTGCAAACTCTAAGGTGACATAAAACATTTATTATTGATTCTTCTTTTTAGCATCTAAGGGGATAAAAATCACTACCTAATTCTCCTCCAATTCTTTCAGGGAAGTGCAGTGTCTCTACTTACTTTGAAACAATAATTGTGGAATAAAAGACTCTAATCCCTATCACTATGAGTCATCCCACCCCACATTTTTAAGCAGTTAGGTGCAATACATGGTTTGGATTTTTTCTCTGTCAGTCTGTTCCACTGTACATTTGAAAGGTACCACAAAACCTACTCATTTTTTAAAGATTACATCTTGGTTCATTTCCCTGCAATGTATTTTTATAGGTGCACTAGCACCACAGTTCTCCAAGCTCCATAGTCAGTGGACTTTGGAAGAGAAACAGTTTTGTCTTTCTTCTCGTATTGCAGGAAACCCTATCACCCTTCTGAATCAAAAAATACAGATTTGTATCCTACAATCATTAATATGAGCTCCCACTAATTTCAATGGTTATTTTTGTTTTCTCAGGAGCAGCAACACCCAGCCTTTAGGCTGAGTACCCCAGTATCAGTCCCTAGTCCTACTGCTGGAGCACTGTTCCTGTGCTACAGGAAGAAATGCCACATACACTACCTTTCCATCCTGCTTGTATTAATCTTTATTTCAGCACCTACTTAAGCCAAAATGTAGATAAAAGCATTGTGTTTGCAAGGAGCAGGAACTCAACCTCTTCTTGGACCAAGTGGGGGTAACTACATACAACTTCAATCGTTCCAAAAACAGAGTCCCCAGCACTCAAAGATTCATGCCTTCCTTTGGTAACATCCTGTGCTATACAGAGGAATTAAGACTGAATCAGAAATTTGCAGAAATATTTTGCTGTCTCTGGAAATGACCAGGACCAATTTGACAACACCTACTATTAGTGTGTCAACATTGAATTTAAAGTACTTTCACAATCAACCAAAGGTGATTTTCCAAAGGTTACTACCAAGGACTTCAGTGTTCATTCTTCAGGGGGGGTTTGATACCCATACATCCATGTACATTTGCAAATTTTATGCATCTATTCAGGCTGATAAGGTCACCCAGTGAAATCTACTCAAGCCAGTTAACACAGAGATTATCCTTAAGCTTCAAGCCACTTTTTAAACCAAAAAAGCAATGGAGAGGTCTCCACTGAAACCCCCAGGTCCTTCACATACAAAATTCAGTACAGCCCACAGCAGCACTGGAGCTGATCTCAGCTGCTGGATCAGAGCTGATGCCTACTGCAATCTCCCTCTTCAAACCTTTGAAGATGGACTTTAACTCAAATGCCTGGAAGCAAACTGTCAGCCTGGAACCTTCCATGCACTCTGCATCCATGCATGGTACAGCCATACACAGGGACGTTGCACCTGAACACCACTGTAAGCCCACTGGCAAGTGAAAACCAAGCAGGAAAATAACATCCAGAAATGCACAATGATGATAGAAGTCCCAAAAGCTGCAAAATTCTTTAACTGTGGAATTACTGAGCCTATACATACTGCTTCCCCAATCATTTTAAACTGCCACATTGGGGTTCTGCAGCTCTTTCACACAAGCTTTGTATGCTCTTATTCACATACTCAAACCAATTACTCAGAGTCCTTTGGTCTAAAAATAAAATTATTTTCTTTTAAATTCTGAAAGCATTACATCATATTGCTTATCTAAATTCCTTTATAAATTCAAACATTAGCCCTGTCACAATCACAACATTTATATTTAAGGCTCTTTTCAGTCATAGCTTGTTCATTTTGTTATTTCAGTAGTGTTGTCTCAGTGAAAACTGACTTCACTCTCTCAGTTCTCCATGAACAAAAGCTAACTATTAAAGTTTGTACGATAAGAGAGAGCTGGTTTATAAATCAAACTGAAGCCCATTAGTGAGTGGATTTGAACAAATATATGACCAGCTATTGCCTTGAAGTCAATTCTTATTTTCCAGTGAAGGCAGACTATCTCCAAGTGATAGTTTCAAAAATAAATTACAGAGATAAGAGAAATGTGTTGTTTAAAAAGGAATCATTAACAATTATGTACTCTCCTCTCCATAACACTGCATTAAAAAGCCCAAAAGCTTACCCAATAATCCCATTTATGCAATAAGGGCCTGCTACTTACAAAAACATAGTGGCAACAAAAGTTAGCCCCATTTGATTTGCCATGAACTGACAACCTGGCAAGAAAGGAAGGTGATTCTACAAAGCTACCTACAGATCAGTCAATGGGTTACATTTCTAGATGTGCCTTAAAGAAAGGTCTTTTCAAAAAGCAGCAGAAAAACATTTTTCATTGAAACTGCTGCAAATCCCTAAAAACACATGTACACTGCCTCTGGTCTTCCAAGGACTTTCCAAGGTCTTTCAAGGACTCCTAACACAAGCCTGAAATGAACTTAGCATTCCAAGTAGATTGACATCAGTTCCTTTCAGTTTTACCTGAACTCTGTGGTTATCAGACCATACCTTGGCAGGAGGGGGTGTGTTAATGCCACATCTGTTTCTGACTGACATCTACTACCAATCTGATATATTTCATTAAAATTTCCAACAAATACATATGAAGCTTTTAAAATATCAATTTCAGAAAAGTTAAAGACCTCACAAGTCCATTACCCTGCCATTTAGAAACCACAGCACTTCCAGATATATAATAAGCAATATACACTGATGTTTTCATTCTCGTGATATAACCCACTAAAAATCTTAAAATAATGCCAAAATAACAAATATATAGAAACAAATTGCACTGTCTTTATTTTTATTTAATGGGGCACACACCTCTAGAAGTCTTCAAAGGGCAATGTTCAGAGAATGGTTTAAGTACTCTGTGGTAATGTAAGAGATCTATTAACTTTGTGATGCTTCACCCAGCCCAGGATCTTATAGCAGTTTACAAAAGCACTATCTAATTACACAGAAGAGATAGGGATTAACAAATCCTCCCTTACCCTGAAGTCCTGCAGGGCTAAAGCATGCAGAGTACAGCTTGCAGTTGTCTGGGTCTAAATTTGGAAAGCTTAGCATTTATCACATAACTTAGGATCCAGCCCTCAAAGCTCTGCATCATGAGATGGGTCATGCTGAATACATGAGGGAAACTCGAGTCTTAGTAAGAGTCCAGACTCGAAAAGGATCTCAGCAGTGAGACACTGAGAGCCAGAGAAGTCACCCAGACCCAAGCAGCAAAGGAGCACCCAGCTAATTTGCTCTGTCCATTCAGAGCCACCACCTATGAAAGACCTGGGCATTTATCTGAAAACACACAGAGGATGTCTCAAACCTTCTCCTTCTTCAGGTCACACATAAAACACAGTCATAATAGCTGGACAATTTTTAAGCCATCCATTTCATGGCTGGCAAACTCTTACCTCAATTCACCCTTAACAGTGATTTCTGCTCAAATATGAGCAACCACAGAGCATCCTCAAGGGACCTTATCTACAAAGGGAAGATTTCTAAGCAGAGGAGTTCTGCTACTTGTGCCAAGTGGATCATCCCTTTTTCTTCTGAAGGTGAATGTTGCACATGTCAGTAAGCTTCTGAGTTAGTTAATTAATGATACAAAAAATATAAGTATTTCCAGTATAAAAAAATCCAAGTGTTAATAACTCTAAAGTTATATTAAAGCATTAAGAATAGTAAAAATTGTTTCTTTTCATAGGATTCTCTGCTTGGCAGAAATTTGGGATACTAAAGTCTCTCCTCTAGCTAGTCAGAAGTATATGAGAGCAACTCACTGAAAATACATCTAAGATAAAGAAAAGTCTTTTGTTTCCAGGCTTATGTGCTGCTACCTTTTATCTTAGTTATGACTCCAGGCCAAAGTACTGCCAGGTAAAGTAGAGGGAACAACTCAGGCACAGGACATACCTGTCTAGTAATTCTGAATGGATGTCTAATGCTGTCCTCCCTGCAGTGCTATCAAGGACCCCTTCCACTTCAGAAAATCTGTTCAAAATTTGTCTCCAAAGTAAGCACAAAAAGGCTTTTTCTAGGAGAAAAAGCTATTGCCCATGCTCCAGCAAGTTCGACTCAGCAAGAATATTTGAGCAGTTTTAATCACTCACTGACAAAAAGTCAGATTCAGCTGACACACAGCTAAGTTCTAATGTCTCATAGATATGAGCTGTCACCCTCCTGCCTGAAACCTGGTGCTTGCTTGCACCTCAGAAAGACAAAAACAAGCCTGGAGACCCTCAGGTTAAAAACTCTGTGCCTAAGGGAAACATGAAATTCAAACATACAGTACATGGGAACAGAAGATTTAATGTAAGCAGCTTATACCTGATCCAAACCTTTCATGGCACCAAGCAGATCCTTCAAAGAGTGTAATGTGCAAAATAGAGTCTAACTGAACTGGAAATCAGCAGTGCCCCACTCTTCAGCATCCTATCTCAGAGGCAGAACTGAGTCAACTCAACCCTCTGCTTTCCCAGACTCCTAAGGGCACAGTCCTGTAATCACTGCACATAGCAAAGTTGCAGTGCAATTGTGAGCTATAAAACACCACACCTTTATGTAAAGAAAGAGAAAACTGTTTCGTGATTTAAATGAGACTCAAAGTCAGCAGAAGAATTTCCACAGTGACATCCCAATGCTTTTGCTTTCAGTAGTTTGGGACCAAATCCTTAGACAGAAAACTTAAGGCCAGACAAAACAGAGATGGACAAAAGGGGGGAGTGGGTGGATCTGCATAATACCATGCTTAATGAAAAGTGTAATTAAATTTTAATCAATTGCATGTATTCTCTCCTTTTTATTACTCACCCATTTTGTGTTGTGTAACCCTTAAAGAGTAAAGTAAGTATTTTCTTGATCCACAATGATCTTTCAGCATGGTCATCAAAAATTTACCAATCAGGAGGTTCAGAAGTTGAGTTCTATTAACATTTCCTATTCCATACAGGGAATAAGAAAAAGTAATTGATACCTTCACTTGTCACACAAAAAATGAATGGCTTCAAGCAATTTTCATTTAAGAAATTATATCCTCTGGACAATACTTAAAACAGCAGGAACCATCCTAGTGTAAGCATATAAACCTATAAAGTTACAGAACTATTGCCAAACCGACTTGAACAGTATATGGATGCATTTGCATTCCAGCTCACTGGCAAAAAAGTGATGGAAATTTTCTTCATCTATGAATGTCATCCATGAAATGCTGGTTAATGGAAGGAATTTTATTTCAAACAACTAGGTTAATAACTATAAGAATTGTTAAGAAAAATGATTGTAACAAGGAAAAAAAAAAAGCCAAATGAGCAATACACAAATACTTCAGCAAGTAATACATGCTAGGGATGTCCCTGAATCTACTATAATTCCATATATTACTGTAATAAATATTTATCAAAGCACACAAATGAACATAAAAGTAGTTAAACGTTGAAGATAACATTTCTGACTGCTGATGTGTTAAACAACTCAAATTGGCGTGCACGACCACCATGGCATACATTTCCCCACAGCTGGTACTCCAAAAAATGCAGTTTAGGAATGGAGCTCTTGAGGTGGCAAATACAGATTTGTGACAGCATCACATTCCTATAAATGATTGTGTATCCTGATGAAGGACATCAGTTTGTTGCCCCTCCCAATAATGCTGCTGGGCTGCAACTCCAGGACTCAAACGTGGCTAGAGCCAGTCTCTCTAATTTCCATACCAAGATTAACTGAAGGCTTAACCAGTACAGCTACTGGTGTGCCTGCAGTCTCTTGAAATACTTTTATTATTAAACTGCTTCTCCTTTCCCAGCCTCAGACAGTGACAGGCAGATATCATGTCATCAGCACCTTTCCTCAGCCACTAGGAAAAAAAAAAAAAAAATCAATCTCTTAAAAAAGAAAATGTTCATTTCCCATTTAGGATGAGAAACTTTCTCCATTATTTTCTGAATGTTTTTTTCTGTAAAAGACCTCAGAAGTACCAGTAAGCTGAGTTCTACATTATCTTGTTTCCAATTATTAGCTCCAAAAAGAAATATTTTCTGGTGGCCTCTAGGTGCATGACCATGCACTTCATCTTATTACTCCCATCTTCCAGGTCATGCAGTTATTATTATATTATTCTCATACTCATCTCTGACAGTTCCTCCCAATTTTATCTTATCTTCACTTATATGAAGTGTTATGAGCCCAATCCTTTTGTTGTTTTGTTTTGGTGGGTGGTTTTTTTTGTCCTACACATTACTGAAACCCTAATCCACAGGAACTGTGTGGGTAATGTTTTCTAGGCTAATATTCCTCTTTTGGCACCATCAGTTATCCCAGTCCTTATTCATATCCCATTTCACACACCATACCAACCATATCTCCTCTAAAGTAGTTTTCACTGTGGCATTTTATCAAATAGCTTTACCAAAGGCTAGATAAATGAGGCGTCTCTATTCCCCTCATTTAAAGAAAACAAAAACAAAGCAAAAATACATCCAAACCCAAAACAAAGACAAAAAAAACAAAATCAAACCTGATCAAAGGTATAAAAAGTTAGGGTAGGTTTGATCTTCCAGATAAATCTGTTTTCTTAAGTTTTCATTTACCTTTCTGTTAATTAATTATAATTAACAAAATAACAGACTGTGGTGCTAACATGCTTCACCTTAACATAATGTTTGCTTTAGGTGGACACTAAGACACACAACGTTTGGCTGAGCACAAGAAAAAGTAAGAAGGAGATCTGATGATTATGATCTTTTGATTTGCAAGGGAATCCCTTATTTTTTTTCTGTTCTCCCATTTATAACAATTCAATATTTCTATACTGTTAGTGCTATCAAGGAATGAACAGGTTATGCTGTTCTTGTTCTGTATGATCTCAGCCTCTTCAGCTTCACTTGCACCACATGCACCACACACACAACTTTATAGTAACGTTTTGTTGTCACTGCCACCAGCTAAAGAACAATTAGTGACACTACCCTGCAGACTCAGCTTTCTCCTTGTCAGCTGCAGTCAGTTCAGAGCTGGCCTTTCCACCTCCAAACTGCTACCAAAATGCAGCTGCAAAAGTCATCTCTCCTCCCTCTCCAGGTCCATCTTCTCCTGGATTCTGTTGGCCTCCTGCCAAGTCATATTCATGTTGCTTGTCTTCACCTACAAGATCTTGCATAGTAATAAATAATACAGAAATGACCACAATGTGCTGAGAAATTACCAAGTCCTTCCTAAAAAAAAAAAAAAATGGAGGAATTAGACCTTCAATTACCCCCCTCTCCATCAATTACAGCCCAGTCACAGTTCACACTCTACATTCTCCTGCCCTGCACACTCCCTTGCCCACGCTGTCACTCCCCATCAGAAGTGCAGTTTCTCAGACTCCCCCTGCTCCAGCATCCCACAGGAAAGAGGCAGATCAGAGAAGCCCATGGTGTCACAAAACAGAAGGGAACACGTGCAGAACAGCACAGCCCCACACAGAGATGTTTCAGCATCTCTCCTGGCTGCAGCCTCCCACCATGGCCTGTCCCCAGCCACCTCAACTGGTTTTCCCACTGCAGGACTCGGCACAGCCCCGATCCCCTTCTGGGCTGAGCTGCACTCCAAAACCTGCAAGGTTCAACCTTATTTTGGGGCATGCAAAGGCAACCCAAAATCAGAGGGACTTGCAAGCTGTGTGACTGGTGCAGTTATGGGGCTGCAAACAGAACTCATCTTCAGCTCGTTTTCAGAGCTTTTTACCAGGGCTGCTCTAAGCAGGTGGCTCTGTCCTGATCCCTGCCTGCAGCTTTGCTGGGCCTGTCTAGCAACACGTTCATTACAGTTTGGAGATTAAATGACCAAAGATTAACTAAACACTAAACAGAAAAAAACCCCAGGCCTTCTGAGACATAAATCTTGCAAATATGGTTCCATAGAGCACAAGTCCAGATTCCTGAACAGTTTATTATTCTGTAAAATCTTCACTGTAAAAGACTGCATATACTTGAAATTTGCAAAGGTAGCAGCTTAAGTTATTTCTAGTCAGCTCATAAAAATCTGTCTTTAGCACTTTTTTCCTAAGAAGAAAGAAAGAAATCCAGACATACTCTAAGCTTAGTGAAAAGATAAGACTCTGGATATAATACCAATATGACTTCACCTTTTATTTTTTAAGCGTTTGAAACAATACTGGATGAAAGTTTATATGTAAGCATAAGGGACCTGCCAAAATTAAAGTGAAAACCCAGCAAATTATATTTCAGACACCTTGACATATTATGCACCATACATGCTGTCAGCTTCACTGTCCTTTCCTTTGCTGTAGGCCGAATGCTTGAATACCAATCTTATTAAACTACAACTCTGAATTTATCCACTATATATAACATTCCAGATGTCGTACCAGCTGGGAACAGGCCCTTAGGCCATCTTTGGTTGATCTCTCAGTCGCTTTCCAGCTTTTGCCAGGCATTCATCCAAAAATATGAAGGAAAGTGCTAAAAACAGATGTCAGAGTTAATGTTTTTTTCTTTTTTTTCTTCATGGTAGGAAATACAGAAAACTTGCACCCTACACCTATTCTGTGAAATATGAATGTTGTCGAAAAACCATAAGTTAATTTTAAATTAATCACAATGCAGCAGAGTTAATTTTTACGCTATTTTTCTGACAACAGGCCAGCCTCCATCAGTCTGTTCTTTGAAAATATTACGTGGTCATTTGGATTTTTTCATTAAGTTGGAAAATCTTCTGATGTCGTCTGCAAAAAATGGTTTTCAGTCCCTCATTTAAGAAAAATAATGGTTAAAATGTAAAGTAGATTGATTGCAATTCATGGTAAGCTTTATGACAAGGCTGGAGTAATGGGAGTTATTAAATCAGTACACATCTGAGCTGTGAAAGGGGAAGACCTGTTGGCACCATCATATTGCCACAAACTTTTTCAATTTCCACTCACTGCAATGTGAGCAGGAGATGTTCAGATCTTCCCAAGAGGTGCTGCCTCTCTTTGGGGTCCTTACAGGAGTTTAAGGATGGACTTTCAAAGACCAGGGCTGTAAAAGAGGTCCTGATCCTGCCCACACTTTGGAACACGTGCCCCTTTCCTTACGGGGTAGTTCTGACGTACGTGGGAGTCCTCACAAGAATTAAGTTATGCACGTGCCTAAGTGCCTGGGCTGTACACTCCAAGGTCTGGGCAAGAGGTAATCTATTTTATCTGCTCTAGAAAGGGTTCCAAATCTTCTGTCCTCACACACCAGAATATTAACAAACATATGCAGAACCAATTCTCAGAAAGGTGGTGCTTCCCCCAGAGCCTCCCCTCAGTACGCAGGACCTTGGCCTCTCGTACTGCAACGTACAGGAGATATTTCCATTATGATTACACCTTACAGGGATGATAATCTCTTTTGACACTCTAAAGATATCCCTTTTAAAATTAATTTTGGGCCACAGCCGTCATTTAAAAGAAGTCACTTAGCTGCATTGAAAAAGGACTATTTCTAAGAAATATTTTCACCCTCCTTTTCTTTGCCTCACATTCATTAGAATGCAGAGCTGAAAGTATGAGAAAAACAGACTATCTTATAGCCTCAATATTGAAGAAGCAGAAGAAGAATGAACATTAACTGGCAAGTTCACTGCAAAGTATGAAAATACCTGCAAAAAAAAAAAAGAAGAACAAAATCTTTTTCAAATGGAATAAAAAAGGCAGGACAAGTTTAAAACTTAGCCCTAGTATTTTAATAAGAGACTTAGGATATAATGTGATTCATACATTAGACTGGCAATATTGCCCTGAATAGTACCACTGGAGCCAGCGCTCAAAGGTGGTAAAATTTCATGGTTTATAGTTTGATATTTGAACATATTTTATGTCACCTATTAATATCAAAAAACATTCAAGCCGATGCAATACATTTCTTTTAAGTAAAACTGATGCATTCCGAGTCTTTTTTTAATAAACAGTAAAAAAAGGTATTTTGCCATATGCCGTGTTGATGTTATGAGACATTTTGTGAGCTGCCTGAAAGACCACAACTTGTTTCTTCAGATTTATACCTTGCACAACCATATTACTTAGACAAAGGAAGATCACTGACCTATATGCTACAGATAGCAGCAAATATGTGTATTTTTAGCAATGATTTTGCATGAGAATGGAGTAGTAAGCTACATCTTGTCAGCATTTTTTAGGTGATTTGAGTATAACAATTACTGAAACAGATCAAATATTTTGAACACAGGATTCATTTCTGCATTCATGGTGTGTAAATAGGTTTGCTTGTATAAATGACAAAAAATTCTGTGATCTTCACCAACTCCAAAAGCTGGATAAAATAAAGTTCACTGTACAAGCCTTCACACATCATTTGGACACCAGATTTGAAAGAAACAAACAAACACCACTGAACCTGTATGTGTGCAGAGAACTGAGGCTGCAGTGATGCTGGTGCTTTGCAGCATCTATCCCATTTTCCAGTAGTTCCCTGATCAAACAGTCTATACACAGTATTTCTTTTGGGGTAGCTGAATGCAATCTGCCTGAAATCAAGACAAATCTCTTCTGGTACTTAAAAAGCAAAATGAAGGGCTGATCCAAAGTCTATTGAAATTACTATGATTTTTGGACCAAAGCCTAAATAATCAGGTAAAGGAGAACATATCTTGTATTTACAATTGCAACCATCTCCCAAGGGCTATTTTAAAAACTACAAAAACATCCCACATCATACAGCAGCCTATTAGTACTAATTTTTCTCACCCATGTGCAAATACTCTAGTCTGCTTCATGAACCTGTAAATCAGTTAAAGGTTTGGTGCCATTTTAAAAGTCCTTTTTCTCTTATGCAACATAAAAACTTAAATGAATAAAGGCTTATACCATCAAAGCACAAAAATATCTTATAGCATTATAATACAAACAAAAAAATTTACTACCACTGAGATAATTTTATAAAGCTAGATTACATAGGCTCAAGTGGAAAGAGGTCAGGTTTTATAGCCTTAAGAGTATTAAAAAAAGTCCAGATTGTTTCCACTTCTCAGAGGTCTGACTGCCTCTCCTTCCAGACCAAGAATCAGCCTAACAGTTGCCTGTCTATGGGAAAGTGGGGGGAAAACAGAGAATAAAAAGGAATGTTTGATTTGCCAATCATTCTACAAAACATGGAACCTACAATCAGTGTCAAATACATTACAGTACTTAAGTACAATGCTCAAATACAGCATTACTTCTTACCCAAGACCATGCAAAAACGCTCAACCAAGCACTGAGCACCTTCAACTATTGCCTCAAACCACATGCAAGACTTTATTTCTGCAAACAGTTTCAGATATGCAAAAAACTCCACTGACATTCACAGGACATCCTGCATGCTGGAAGTAGCAAAGTTGCAGTGTTTTCTTGGGGGAAATGGTTTAAAAGGATTAGTAAATAGCAATAGGTTATGGTCCCAACAGTAATGCAAGCAACTGCTTTATATAAAACTGAAGAAGAATGAAGAAAAAAAATCAGAGCTTCCATAACATGAAAAAATGAGTAACAAATTCCATATTTTTTTTTCTTAAATACAAACTCTCCCAGTTCTGTTTCTGCTAAACAATATAAATCCTATTAAAATTGCCCATGCCTTGCAAAACAATTTAATTCTATCAGAAACGCCTTAACGTGGGATGAATAATTTTATCAAACAAGCATTCTCCTAACCATTATTCTAAGGACAGTATAAACTAAAATTTCTTAGATTTTTTTACTAAGGCTTTCCATGTTAAAAAGAAGAAGTTACTATAAAATCTTATAGGGCTTTAAATGTTATGTGTAGCAAAAATTACACAGCAAAAAATATCCATACTGATCACATTCATCCTTCATGAAATATTCAGAAATACAATTTTATCTTCTCATTTGTGCAAAATTTAACAGGAGCTTAAACAGCTCAAGAAGTTCAACACATTTAGCTGAATTATCAAAACAACTAAATACAATCTGCTCTTTCTTTGATTAAGACCAGAGGGGGAAAAAAAAATGGTTTCAAAATGTTTGTGCTGTATGAACAAAGTGATTAATGCACCATTAGGCTTTATCAGCCTAAAACATCCTCTCATCCATGTATATCTGAAGAATGACTTTCCAGTTCCAAGCACTGCAATTCCCACAGTACTTGAAATGTATCTTTTTGATTTAGAAGCACTTCTCTACTGTATCTCAATGAACTCTTATTGATAGATGATAGCAGCCCTACATCAGGGCTGTGTGAGCAAGGGATTATTTCTGTTACCTCCAGACCTTTCAGTCTTAATTTAGAAGGCTGAACCTAAGCCCTTATCAATGTCAAAATTCTTGGATAAGAACATGTGCCAACTTCTGGAGGTTCATTAGGGGCATGAGGAGGTCAGTGGGAAATTCACTTTGCTTTATATCAATCTCTCATGATTTAATCATTGGGCTCCTCTAAAGAATGTCAAATGAGCACCTAGTCTATATAATGTTAATTCATCAGGTGTCCTGTTACTAGTCTAGTGTGGCAGAATCAAGTTAAAGACTTTACAGTAGAATATTTGCCCAAGTACACATCCTTCCATCTGCTCCTTGGAGACTGAAAGGTAAA
>VYXD01013788.1:1951412-1988269 GCA_013397195.1 Hylia prasina | reverse complement strand
AAAAAAAAAAAAACACTTTTAATCTATTGCTCAAAATTGAAAAACTTATTTGGGAAAACTCAGAATGGTAAATATTAGAACATGAAGCACTGAATATGAGTTTAAAAAATTCTGTCTTTTGTGAAAAATGTGCATGAGAAAGATGCTAGGAAAGCAAGGTATTTAGTATTAAAGTGGGTCTTTCTATATAGCTCAACCTCAAACTGAATAAACATCAATTTGTGGCCCGTAAAGTATGTCTAAGAAAAAAGGAAGGAAATCAGTACCCCCTGCATAGCCTTTTATCCTCCACTGGAGCAGCCTCAATAACTGTCCAGCACTCAGGGGAGCAAGAATAAGAGAAACAACTAATAGTTTTGGTCCATTCTCCTTTCTTCCTTGAGAAATCCTTCTGGGGAATGAGCTTGCAAATGAGGGGTCACTTCTGCTACCTAGGAATCCTCTGCCAGCTGCTGAGGTCAGTATCATCACAGCCACACAAGGACTACAGACCCAGGCCAGTGAGTTTCACCACAGAGCTTGATGGAATAGGATTACAACCTCGTAGAGTGCATTTGATCCAAATTGAAATGATATAAAATGTGTTTTCTGCAGAAACTGTACTATTACAGATTCCCTGTGAAGGCTGTTATGCTGCACAAGGCGAAGACCTACTGGCTTCTGTAAGTATGATTTACACACAGAGACCTTTGGCAGGGCTGGGACTGAGGCTGTAATAGAAAACAAGAAAGTCTGTAATTCCTAGTGCACAAAGAAACATGGACTGCAAACAGCAGTTCCACTATTTTCTCTGTACAACAAAACCCTGAACTAAGAATGGTAGTTGGTGCTTTAAAAAGTGCCAGTTCCCCATTCAGTTTGCCAATAAACCAAAGTATTTAAAAACACTTTTCAGTTCACTAAGCAACCTATCACACACAAGTAATGATATAATTACTTGTGCATATGCTGCTCACACACTTCCAGCCAGCAATTAGCCTAAACAAAAGTATTGTTTGAATAGGATCATGCCTGACTTATGCAGTACCAGTCTCTCTAAGAGTAGTTTTGCCTGAAAATGTAAGTGGTTTTCATTTTCTCTTAATCCTTGCCTCCTTTCCCCTCCAAATCAGAAACACATTTCACTTGATTATGGAGCTAACTTCCTTACCCAAAAAAAACCCAACCAAAAAACATACCCTTATAAATAGAGACCAAAATTAAACCTGTGAACAACAAAAAAAAAGGCATAAAATAAAAAAGGAATAGTATTAAAAATATTAGGGAACATCTAATATTGTCTTCAGTTAAATTTTAAAACAAGTTCCAAATGATGCTTTTTATCTTCACACAGCCCTACAAAAACATGGCTGCAAACTCCTTAAATATAATTTAAAACTTGTTATGGACATGTGTAGGATTAGTATGGAGTACCATAAACCTGACCTAGTAATTTGTTACTTACACAAGATGTCCCAGCTGAGAGAAAGGAACGACTTGCAGGATTTAAGTCAGTGAAATCAGTGTTATTCTAATACCAGCAGACTGGCTGAGTGAGGACTGCAAGGTCAGTCCTCCACACAGCAGAAAAGGAGCATTTCTAACACAAAGCTAAAATTCCCACAGCCATGTAATAGCAGATACAATTCTTGGATAAAATTAAGTTTATTGGTCCCTTCTCCAAATACACAAATGTAACCACCAAGAGTTCTGCCATGGAATGCTTCCATTATAGAAGAATGCCTGAAATAGTTTGTGGCCACTTGAAAACAGTATGTTTATTAAAAAAAAAAAAAAGAATCTCTAAATGAAGAGCTAGACATTGAGATCCAAGACATTAAGCCTTTTTAGTAGTTCTGAACACTTTCAGGGTATCAACAAAAATGGCTTGTCAGGGAATAACACAAGTTTCAGGCTCCTTCTCAAATCAGAGCACAGAAGCTTTATGTGCCTGGGTAGCAAGTGAGCCACTAACTACAAACCTTCCTTCTCAGGATTAGAGTTTGTCTTCGCTGATGCATTAATTTGTAGTAATGTCCCTTACAGGACTCATCTCCAAGCCTGAAAGGTGTGGCTCCATTTCCCTGGTGATTTAGATGCCAACTACCTGGCACAGGATTGAAAAGGCTCAGGCTGGGAGCAGAAGCCAGCCAGCAGCTGCTACTCAAAGCCAGGCTGTGACCTCGGCACCATCCCACAGGCAGAACACAGACAATGGCAATCAGCAGCAGGTGGAATGGGGAAAGAGATGAAGGAAATTGTGGGAAAATAAGACAACTTCTGTCCACTCGAAAAACTTAGAGAACAAAAGACAAACTGGAATTGCTGCTGGACTGCAAATATAAAGGTGGGGTAACAGGTTCCATCAGTTTATTTCAATATTAATTTTTGAAGTAATTCAGATGCTAGGTTCCACTGGATTTTATCAAATTAATACTTCAAGTGCCATGCTCCTTTTACCCCTGAAAAAGCAGAAGCCAAGACAGGCCATTTCTATTTCTGGAAGACAAGGCTTAAATGAGAATATTTATTCTCCTGATTTTGGCGTTCACTTTATAACGAGGCAGTTTTCTAGCAAACACAAAGACAGACTAGTTCTTAAATGAACTGTAGCAGCTGCAGCCTGGGTATTACAGTTTGCACATCTAGTTGAAAACACACTGACCAGTTTCTACCTTTCCTCACATAACTAAGCACTCATAAGTTTGATAGTGCAGATTTTCGTTAATATTTGTTTAGAAACATTAGATTTCTTTTCCAATATTGGACTACTTAGAACCATATATCTAATTCCAGAATCAGGCTAGCCTTGTTGTGAGCTTGAACTGGTAAACATCATAAATTTTAGAAGAAGCAAGGTCAACTAGAAAGCTAACTGGTCAAGCAAACATTTTCTCACATGAAAGATAAACTTATTTTCTTTTTTCTTTCCTTTTTTTACCCACACCCCCAAGAGAACTCTCAGCCAGGCAGCCAATCAAAGTGGAAATGTACTTCAAACACATTCAGCCCAACCAAGTTTTCACTGCTGTCCTTCTTGGTGGTCCGTCATATGGAATGGTTTTAATACTTGGAAGCAATACCTTAAGTGTCAGAAAACAAGAACATTTTATTTCTGCAAGAAAGCTTTCCAGTACTACTAGTATTTTGGAAAAGAAAAAAATTCCTGGTAGTAGATTAAAAGGTGAAAAGCCAAAAGAAATCAGAAAGAGTACTAGGAAACTATTCCTTATGGCAAGGTTCAACGTGTATCTCAAAGTTGGAGAAAGGGCTATTACTTGTATATTTATTTCATAATTTCATTTATTTTCATATATTTATTCAGTTATTTAATTATTTTCCTGAATGGTATGAGGGGGAATTTTTTAATTTCAGATTTCTACCAGCAGTTCAAGTCTTTGGTTATGCACCAAAGTCTATTTGGTACCAAGTTAGGTTTAAATTGCATTGACTCAGTAGTAATACAGAAAACAAGGATGCAATGCACTGATACGAGGCATCACTTGGTGAACAATACAGGAGCCCTTAAAAATGTTCAATTTAAAACGTCTACATTTCTGTCCTTTGGGAGCCCTCAGAAGTATTTGCTTAGAATCGTTGTTTTTCCCTGAAGATACAGCAATAAATGTGTCAAAACTATAATTTCCCACTCTATGCAGGTGTCACCTCAGTGAATCAGTGTCAGCATTCAAATGAGATCTTTAAAAGTATTTTCCTCTATAGTCATAGAAGTGGTAAAAAAGATATTCACTGAATTTTGAAAATATCTAGCCAAAGAATTTCATCTGCATGTAATTCTTAAATACACACAAAGCAACAAAATATGCAAAGAGGTTAGTGCAGTCCTGTACAAAAATGAGTACAGTCCTGCCAGATTAAACCAGAACAAAATGTACTATCTTGCATGTACAACATGAATCCATGTGTAATTCTGCTGGGCTAGAGCAGAGTACAGTGTGTTCCTATTAATATTTACTCATCTTTCATTTCAGACTGTAAGCTTGTCATTTCAGATAGCAAATACTTTTGAATATTTAAGTAACAGCTAGTTCTATTTTACTGAGATTACTTACTAACAAAGGAATGAATGATTCTGATTAAACTGGCTCCCTGCTTGAAAAATATCACACACAACAGCCAAAGAAAACCCCTTTGAAACATTCCTGTGTTTGGAGGATGTAAGGAAACTAATCTTGGATCATGACGATGATGATGCTGCTATATAAAAATATTATCCATCTATCCCTGGAAATTTTACTGGCCTGGATAAAAGGAACAGTGCAAAGGGGAAAAGGGTACACTTGGGAAGATAGGGATAGATGGTTTTCCTGCAAGTGTCTCAACACTGGCTTGCCAGAGAACAGAGGCTGTGAGCCACCCTCTTCTCCACCTCCCAACCAGTCTCAGGAACCTCTCCCCTTATATCTATTCTGTTCCATCCCATGGAGAGGGGGGGGACACAGGAGGAGGAATCACCTCCACAGCAGACCAGGTCAGACTGATCTCTTGTTTTACTGGAGTCAAGTGCACAGGGTTATTTCAATTTTCCAGTTTTATTTCCAGTTTTCAGGTGTAACTTGGGATGTACAGGAAAACCAGGACTCTGTAGGGATGCCCAGAGGACAACCCTGGATGTCAGGGAAGAGGAAGGAATGTATTTCCCAAAGGCCAGCAGCCCTTCACAGCAGGACAAGGTAGAAAATTAATTGCTAAAATTAAATTAAGGGACTAAGGTGCCTAAGAAGATGGTGCTGCATTCTCCATTTATGTGGTAACCTTCCACTACTGATTCCATTTCTGTGTTGGATAGGTTAAAATAGGCTTTCAATGCATATATATTCCTCTCTTTTTATTCACCTGTGTATTCTTACCACATTTATCATGTATCAAACATATCCATCCCAGCTTATAAAAATTCAAAAGATTACCCAATGAAGGATTTTTCACCCTCTGGTTTTAAGACTTCCATCCATTCATACCAGTAAATGTCAAAAGAAAGAGTTGAATGAAGCACAGCAAAGAAAAATCTAGTTTTCTGACCCAGTTTGACCATGATACCATTGAGTTTTGTATTAACATTTCAGCAAAGGTGCAATTATAACTGTATATTATCACAAACCTATGATTAATTTCCTAGAAAAATCAAGGAAAATCTTTCCAGTCACCAAAGAAATCCTGGTTTACTTGCAGGAAGGTAAAGCTAGAGACACAGATCAGTTCCCATCTGTATTCAATGTATTCATAACTTTTAATAAATAATGCTTAGGGACTGAACTTTCTTTCAAAAGAAACTACTGCTAAGACAGTTGCTTCTACTTTCAACATTTTGATGTTTCAGCACCACTTTCAGTTCCAGGAATTCAAACTTAATTTCATACTGCTAAGTGTCTGGGAAGAGCAGGGTTCAAAACTAAATCACATTTATGAAAGAACAGAAGCTGGCTATATCCTAGATCCCATTCAGATCTCAATGGAATTAGTGGAAAACTTTCCAGCAAATGGAATTCTTTCCATCAAATGGAATTGGGCTTGGAACTGACTTCTGTATAGAGCTATGCTGGTATTTGAGGGTTTTTCAAGGGGATTCATTTTGTTTGTTTTTTAATCAGCTATATTATTCACACAGTCCAAACAGTCTAGTCAAAGACTCAGACTATGCCTCTGTTATATTTGATTTATCATCTTCTCAAAAATGTGCTCCATTAAATGGAAACCATTTTGATCAAAGTGTATAACCTTTATAGTGTTTTTCAACTACTGTCATTAAATGCAGCCTGTGTTGCAGCTGCATTTTACTGTCCTATAAGTTACTGCTTTCCCAGGTGTTTGGTCCAAGGAAGGTCTTATCCAAGAACCTTTTCTGTTGATAATCAAGACCCTCTAGGGAAGGAAAAGTATGAATTATTGTAAACATTTAAACTAAATTCAAATAGTTCACAGTGGCTCAGCATGCTTTCTATTGTAGCTTTTTTGCTTCCTTTTGTCTATCTAAAAACATTGTCAGCTTAAAGGTTAAATAAACTCACCCCAGTTCTCTCTTTTAGGATAGTGATGAGCAAACTATTTTCTTCAAGTAGCTCCTGCAAGGAGCCCATGTCTCAAATCTGCCCATCACTGACAGAACCATACCTTGTGATGCAGAGAGAGTTTGGCTCTTCTCTCACTTCTACAGGGAGTGTTTCCTAACAAATTCCCTCCTCTTACATTAAGAAATGTACTGTAAGTGTCTATGAATGTAATTCAGACAGTTTTGATGTGAAATTCAACTGACTCCTGGAACACATTGTGTTATGAGTAAATTTCCACAGCACGCCACACATTTCCTAGGTTTACTTCAGATCTTTTGCCAAGATTAACAGTATTTCTTTCATGTTGCTTTCTTTATATTTATATCTATATTCCATGTTTAAGATAATGTTTCTATGGGTCTGGAGAAAGCATTAAAAATTTTTAACTTTTTAAAAAAATAAATTGTTTCTTTCTAAACACTGTTCCATCCATTATTACACTTCCCATTTGTTTCTTTATAATTTGCTCTACTTTTCCTACAAAAACTTCATGAACTAATACAATATTATGACTTTTCACAGGCTGGAAAATGCAAAATCTGCCTAACACTGATTTTTCCATTAAATAAAACAAATTGAGTCAAACAATTCACAGAAAGGACAATCACTTTTAATTCAACACATTTTGCGGATGTAACTCTAAACATCTATTAACACATCACTAAAATATTGCTGTTCTTGTCTTCATTACATCCTATTAATGTTTTCCAAATGTGGTTTTACTCATTATTTATGCAACTAAGTGCCTTAATTTGGATTTTGCATACTGTGTTAGCATTCAACTTGCTATAAATTTGCTGTGCCTTCAAAAGATAATACACACTCTTTACCTTAATCTGTTTCACAGTAATCTTTATCTCAGAGTTAGATGAATCAACCAGTCTCTATAATTTTCACACATGGCACACTGACCTGGTCATCATAACGGTAAGTGAGGAACTGTTCCCCCGTGGTATCCTCAAGAAAACTCCCCTGTGGAGAAAGTGCAAACTCAGGCAAGAAGTATGCACCTTGGGACTGCTCTGCTCTTGTCTGGAAGAAATTCAGAAAGGTCATGTTACACCTACTACAAACACAAGTAATTTTTTTTAAAAAAAAAATTATGCATATAATTACAAAATCTAGACATGAACTTCTGGAGAAAAAATACCAAATGGTATTTCTGAGTGGATATTTTGCTGTGATGTAGACATGCTAAATACCTACAGAGGTTCAAACCAAAACAAGGTGCCTCAATAGCAGACTAATCTATTAAACTAAAGGAGATCATCTCTGGGCTTATCAAACATCACTGCTCAAAGACATTCAAAAAGCAACATTTCACTTTCTTTTTCTTTATACACTTCACTAGAGAAGTGGCTACTGCAGTTAACAGGCTTTTGGTTAAACACAACGTATTTATTTTTACAGGAAGAAACAAAGACAGAATCATAGACAAACTCAGCTTAGAAGATATTTTGAGGGCTCATCTAATCCAACAGGGTTCCCTGTGAAGCCATGACACTATGAATTACTATCCTATCTTGCAGGAAAATATTACTGGAAAGAAGAAATAGGGAGTGGGAATGACTGGAGTGAACACAGGCAGTGCTCCGTATCAGTTCAGGATGCTGTTCACAACTGGGGAAGAGCATCTGAGAACACGCTGGGAAGGGAAAGGAAAAAAGGACAAGCTCTCATTTCAGGCTACAGAGGAGTTAATTCTGTCAGTCATAGCTGGTACCTCCAGCTGGGCTGTCTGACACCTGGGGCCTGATTAGAGAAACAGCTTTTTCTTGGAGGATCCGTGCCTGGTCAGCAACCACAACACACCTGAAGCACGCTCGGCCAACACCACCTCACGGCACTGGAGGTCCCAAGGAACCCAGATACAAAGCAAACACTCTGCATAGACTCTTCTGCCCTTATTCCTCCTGCATTTAACACTGCCCTGAGAAGGCAATTGGTTTGCATACTAGAGAAAACAAGCAATCATCTTTTGAATGCAGAATATTGAGTCCAGCTGTGTAACAAGGGCAGGGCAAGATGATGAACATTACCTTCCAAAAGGTTGAAACCCTTCAGGGAAGAAAAAAAGGCCTGAAATGTGCAAGTTACTGCTGGACATTTACCAATGAATAAACTTAATAAATAGGGGTGTAATTAAACTGTATATTTCGACATTTACACAGCAATTTCACATGAAAGCTGGCAGCTGCCATTGCCCAGTTTCTTGACTCTTGGCTAGAACTGTACCAAATATAGGTGCCAGCTAACTAGAGATTTCTAAAGTAATTGACATAATTTAAACCAGTTTGTGGTGGAAAAGGAAGGTAAGATCTACTGCACTTTCTCTCTTGCAGCAAGTTCACCGTCTGAAGCTCACAACTTATCTCACAAAAAGCAGATGGCATGTCATTTGCAGGATGGTCTGGAGAAGCTTACAGTGCTGCTGCTTACTCTGTTGAGAGCTGTCAGCTTCTCAGACTGCAAACCCCATCAGTCATGACAGCATCAGATTAACATACTTGGTTTAAATCAAGCAGTCTTCATATAAACTAGAAATAGCTTGCAAAGGACATGTCTAGACTAGGGTAAAGGTCATATTTCAGCATGCAAGACCAAACAAGATTGTAAAGAGGATTTTTTCATCAGGCCTACATAAGACACCGTGTTATCATTACATTTCTATAAAGCCTATTGCAGCAGAGACCTTGCTTTTACACTTTAGCCAACTGACTTTATTAATGCATAATTAAGTAATAAAATATGGAGAACAAATCTACTTTTGGTAACAACAGCTTCCCCCATCAGGCCACCAAAAGAGGTCCACAGTTCTGCTTCCTGCTGAACCCGAGCTGGCTGCAGCTGATGCAAGCCTTGACATGTGAAGCATAACCCAGACATGAAAGGGGCTGACATAATCTGGCATCCTTCCCCTGGTTTCAATGGGCTATCGACAGATCCTATGTGAGGGAATATGGCAGTGATGTAATCCTATGATTTCAGCACAGGGCTAAATGATAAGAGATATGCGTTCTAAATCTCAAGTGGCCTGGGTTAAAGTACTTATCATTTCTGCCTCAGTTTTGCCAGGTGTAAAACAATTACAACACCTATTGACCTATCTTAATGGTGTATTGTTAAGTTTAGTTTGTATTTGTAGAATACTTTGGAAAAGAATCCTGTTAAGTGCTAGTGATTTATGGAAGATTTGCCTAATTTACAGGCAGAAGAGAATCAAAATTAGCCCACCATACTTCTTAGCTAATTGTATATATCACACTTTTGCCTAATTTCTCATAAACAAATTTGTCAGTAGGATATGTAGCAATAAACTTGCCTGCATTTCTCATCTTTGTAATTTAAACATTTAAAATATAAAGTCTTTGGAGATTAATCAGTGTTATGCTTTGAATATAAAACATGCCAATATTGGAAGCTGAAATAGCAATTTGATAAACATAAGAAAAACTAGGGGTTTCTAACACACATTCCATTTTCTTGTGAAAAGCTAATGAGCAGCTAGGCACTCGAGGAGCAGAGGAATGCTTGCTAGATTCAGGCAAGCAAAGTCTGGCTTCCAAGCATGGAAAAATTCACTGTAAAACACAGATATTTTATAAGGTCACAAAAGAGGTTACAATGGAAACTGATTGTTAGCTGCAGCAAGAGGTACTGCTACCTGTCTGGTATAAATCAAGAAAGAAAGAAAACAGCCAAGCAATTAATTAAAAATAAAAAACAAACACTAAGAACACACTATCAGCTGTCATGGCAAACTGATGTTGAAACCAATGAATTACATCTGATAAACAACCCACATTGAGAAGTTAATTTAAAAAAAAATCAAATCTTAAATGTTCAAAGAACTCTTGCGTATCCGCTCACCAAAGCAGCAGAAAAACATTTTTACCCTGTAGATACAGGCACCTTCAAATAACTGCATGTTCCCAATGCACTTTCATTCATACATTGTACTGAGCACAAAATATAATGTTTCCACTTAGTCCATTTTATTCCCCACTGAGGAATCTACCAATGCTCCTTATGAGGCTTTTATATTTCTACGGGCACTTTGGCTTAAAACATAATTCAAATTTCAGCAGTCTGTGGGTTTATAGTATATTTGAGATCATCTCTGAATGACTTAGCTAATCTGATATAAATTCATGTTTTAAAGTAAAGACTCTAAGTGCAAGTTTCAGAAAACAATTACATTTCATGCTAGTGTTTTAGGTCTGTTTAATGGCCAGTTTAATCTCAATAGCTTTAAATTAAATGTGTCAAGTTACAAGTACACTTAAGATTTAAAGCAGGCATTTTAAACCAGCTTTTGTGATGTTAAGCCTATGAAGACAGAGGATGATAACCTAGCCAAAGCAGATATAATACTAATCACTACATAAAATTCATTGAAATTAATATATCATGGAGCAAGAGAATATGTATTACCTACTGACAAAAAAAAGGGAAATATAAGAATTGGAAACAGACCAGTGTTTGAAAACCTTTCTAGTCAATTAGGACTTGTAACTTATCAGTCAGAAACTGAAAAAATAAGGTCTTCCATGCTACATTTTTCTGCCTATGTGATCAAGGGGAACTATCCTGATCAGCAGAAGTGGGAAGTGTGAAATGGCAGTGGGTTTATTCAGGCCTTATGCTGGAGCAGAGCTTTGATCTCAGTCTGTGGTTGCTTCCTCACTCACCACTCCCCACCTGGGTGCTGAAAGACCAAATTACTCCTCACTTTCAATTGCACAAGACACAAAGAATTGCCTGTATCCAAGCCTCTGGTTTTTAGATCTCCTTCCACCAAGAGCAGCATGTTGTTTTTGCTGCTGCCCAGTTTTATTGCTCTGTAGAACACTGACTAGAAGCATCTGCCCAAGTCGCTGGATTTGATGATTTTATTTTATTATTGAGAGTAAGAGGAGTGGCCACTGAGGACTTCCCAGCCAATACTGCCATTGGCAAGTAGCAAGGCTGAGAAGGACTGAATGCCCACACACAGCCAAGCATCTCCCAGTGACTGAGCACAGCAGGTGCTGCTGGGGCACAACTTCTGGTTCTGTTTGACCCAGAATAGGTCCCATTGGCACATTCGGAAACCACCACACAGTACAAAGTACTTTAACTGCTTTCTTTTTCCCCTTGATACCCAGGATTCATGTTAACTATTGCCATCCAGCTCACTTACAATTATCAAATCACTACAATGCAGAGTTTTCCTATTACTAAAACTTATAAATATTAATCATTGGTCATTCCTTCCAAGTTAGAGAGTAAAAATTTCATCCAAGGATTTAAACTGCTATTGCAATTTCAGATAAATTAAAAAATCTGGTTTAGTCTACAGCTCTTGGAGATAATTTGCTACTAAGACCAAGACAAAGCTCAACCAAACCTCATAATTGCACGCTACTGTTCTACTTAATCACAGCCACCAGGAGACTTGAAATTGTCCCATCTTTATACATAGCAGCAGCTTTTGAAAGAGAGCTTTCGAAAGAGAGCTTTCTACTAAATCTGAGCTGTGAAGGTCAAAAAGGTGAGAAAACAGATTTAATGTCTCAAAAATTTACTTGAACATAATTAGAAATAAAACATTAATATTTCAGGCAGAAGAGTTTTTAATTTTAGAGATTGCTGGCACCAAGAACCACAACCAAGAGAGAAGTAACTCTGCTATAATGTACATTTAACACATATAAACATTATTTATACTTACAACAGTCATTCCCTACCTATTCCTGTATCCTTGCTAAAATTGGGAGCATAATGAGAACAAACTGGAGTAATGCAGACAAAAGCTTCAAGATGATGTATTTCAAATGCTGAAAATGACAAATACCATCTTCTTCCTGAAACTGCCTCAACATCTTGCTTTCAAAGACAAACACAAAAGATAAAGGGTCCAATCAACTCAAGCTTTACAGTTATGCACAACTGGACTACCCTGCCCAAAGTAAATTCTATAAAGAAAGACAAATATAGTGAAGGCCATTTGCTTTCCATAGTTTTGTGGCTCTTTTATTAGTTCTTGTTGGAAGTGGAAAATGGGCAGTGTTCATTTCCAACATTATTGTATTAGAGAAAAAAAAAGACTGGGAAAGTAAAATGAGAAAAAACTATCTGCATTCTTAATGACCTGTAAATACACGTTTGTCAGATTAATATGCACAGCAAGTCCAATCATATACCCAAATGTGTGTATTTCCATTTAATTCAAGTTAAATATCTGTCTCCTAAGCTGCTGCAGCATTTGATTTACGCCCCAGGGAAGTCATATACCAGCTAAGTAGCAATTCAGTGTAATGGATTTTCAAGGACTCCCATACAAAAATGTTAGATAGAGCATAGCACTCCAGCTTCATCACAACATGAAAAAGTGTATTTGCAGATAAATAATGTCACATCAACAGTTCAGAACTTTGGATATCTCCAGAGCAAGCAATCCTGATGAATAAATATCTAGTAAGAGTCAGATTAGCTTTTGTCATGGCCAAGATCTACAAAAACAGCTTCCTAATGCTAGACACTCTGAAACATTTAAAGACCCTGCAAGTGAACCGAGTTTCCACAGAAGCTGCCAGCAGCTCAGCATTTCAGCAGACCAGGCCAATTATTTAATTATTAATATTCAAGTAAGAGACCAGCATTTAAAATCAGAATTAAAGTATAAATGTCATTTCTCCTAGAAAAATGAAGGAGGACTTGGCTGAAGTGAAGTCAAACACTTCTTCATAGAAGAAGCCTGAAAGATGAACTTGGCTGTCAGATTTCATCAGGGAAGGCACAACTGAGGCAATGAGACAATCTGAAACACTGAGTCAAAAGCTCTTGCAGGGACAGAACTAGAGTGGAGACCCATGGAGTTTTCTTCCATGTTGCACGCTCTGTATTAGTTAAAAGCAGATTTAAGACATGTCTGATTTAAGCCCAAATCTAATGATTTTTCCTCTCATCTCTCATTCTAGGCCTGCCTGAACATGAAGAAATAAAACAAGATTGAAAAAATGTGCCTCTGAGTTGAAGATACATACAAAGATAAGCAAAAGACAATTCTTAAGTATTTTGGATAAGCCACTGTTTTTCCAATACATTAAAATATTGCCAGGAAGCAACTTAGAAACTGATAGTTCAGCTATTGTTTGACGTGTCTATCACTGAAAACTGAATCTAAGCTGTAACTATAAGCATATTCACAGCTGCAAGAAAGCAACTGCCTACATCACCTCTGCTGCCCAAACCATCCTGTGCCCATTGAAACACTCAGAGTGGTTCCAGTGACTGGAATGTGCTTAAGATCACATCACCAGAACAAAAGTGCTCAGCCTAAACCTTCCTCAGGCTCTTGCTTTGTACAACCTTAAGCAAACACTGAAACAGGAAGAACAATGGAGATCATTAAGTCTTTTAATTAAGACCCCATCTTTCAGCCTTTTCAAAAGGATATTTCTAGCTTTTTTTTTTTCCTTGATTGAATGTAAATACATTGTCTTTGGCACAGCTTGGGCTGCAGACTGAGATCAACACATTTTGAAATCTTTTTCTGCACCCTCTAAAATTTATACTAGTGATTAAGCTTTTGGATATTTATCAACAATTACTTATGTTTTCTCTTGCAATTGTCTGGCTAAAAGATTAAACATGTCACTGAGAGGCTGCAGCAGTATTCAGCCAAAACTTCACTTACTTTCAAAACTCAGCTTGAATATCGACATTGGTTCATATTTCTAAAAGAAACATGAACCCTGAAGTTTTCCTTCTTCCAGTGCAGCTTCTCCTAAACTCTGTGTTAGGCAGACTGCCTTCTTTTCAAAGAATTGATCAGATCTGCCTAAAATTTGCTCTAAAAAGAGCAGCAGACTGAAGCTGCTCCCAGTGATATCAGTGATAAAGGTCCCAGGGACCTCCTCTCAGAGCCCGAGCCCAAATCCAGCTGCAGCAGGACAGCATCCCCTGCAAAGTAACACTGTTAGGTTTGGGACCAACACTGCTTACTCAGTTCACTCTAGTTTTGTATAAATAAGAGCCAAGAGGGAAAATTCAGCACCCAGACAAGATAACCCCAGAGCAGTTCACTTCCAATTACTGTCAGAAAATTAGTGACTGTGGATCAGATCCTGCTTTCAAAATATGCAATACCAACTATTTCCCTAATTCTTTAGCTTAGCCTTGGGGAATGGGGAAGGGGCACAGCCATGTGAAGATCCAACAGAAAAGCAATTTTATAGATAAAACAATCTGCACTTATGATTGAATATGCTACCTGCACGTTCCCCAAAGCTTGTGCTTTGGGGACATGGGAATGGTTGGGGGGTGTTTTCATGCTTTTTTTTGTTTGTTTAAGGTAGAACCCCCTTTGTGAAGTCTCCTCTGTGATAAAACAGTGAAAGGATGGAATACATGGAAATGAGACAGAAAATACTATTTCACATAAACTTCTTTTTAAAATCTTGCAAGACAGACATAAGTGACTGAAGTCTTAAAAGATTTTATCACCTCTTCCACCACATATTCCACTATTCCAGACAAAACCTTCTTTTTATTCCTTATTTAGAAACCTATTAATTGGTAAAATTCTTGACATAAGTCCTTTCAGTATTATTGGAGCATATTCTCATGGAACTCTTTTATTCACTGACAGTTTCTGAGGGTTCTCATGATCTCAACAGAAAAAAATATGCTACAAAAAGTACTATGAGCATCCTTAGCAAAGAAACCAGGATAATCTGAAATATTTTTTCTAAAGTTCTGTGTTACAGTTTAACCTGACAGGCAGCTAAACACCACACAGACATTCTCTCACTCACCCCTGCAGCAGGATGGGGGAAAGAATCAGGAAGAAGGTAAAACTCTTGGCCTGAGATAAAGACAGTTTAATAGGACAAAAAAAAAAAAAAAGATTAAAAAATGTAGAAAACAAAACATGCTCAGTGCAATTGCTCTATATTTGCTGACTGAGGCCCAGCCAGTCCCTGAGCATCAGCCACCCACCCCCAGCCTACTGTCCCCAGTTTTATTGCTCAGTGCATCCCCATCCAGCATGGGACATCCCACTGGCCACTTGGAGTCTCCTGTCCTGCCTGCGCCCCCTCCCACTCTCTTGTACTCCCCCAGGCTCCTGCCTGGCAGGACAGTGTAAGTAGATGGAAAGTCCTTGACTTAGAGAAAGCATTGCTCAGCAACAACAAAAACACCATGTTTCTCATCCTAAATCCAAAACACAGTGCTATACCAGCTACCAGGTGGAAATTTAGCTCCAAGGAGCCACATCCAGGACATTTTGTTAGTGTCCTTTATCATGAACACCATGTGGTGAAGGGGTTTTTTTTGTAGTTAAACTGACAGGCTGCTGACAACTGCCCTCCTTTGCAGGAAACTGCCAACCCTGCCTGTCTATGACCATGATTGCAGGTTCAGTTCCATACTGGGAGAGACTGGAAGCATAATCTTTGAGGAACTGCAGATTTCTTTACAAAAGACAAGAAAGAAGCACAGTTTAAGGCTATCACTGTCAGAGGCAGCTGGATTATAAAGCTCAGCAAATCAACGCATGCACTGAATGAAGATTCACAGTGCTTAAGGAGCAATGGAAAGAAAAAATGAAATGAGAAAAGATATAGGGTCATTCCTTTTGGAAGAAGCCTCCACCACGAAGGGCCAAGACACCCCAGTAGCTTTGGCAGGCCATGCATTAACATAAACCTTAGGACTGCTCAATAGCATCACTAAATATTGATGAATAGGGGCCTCATAAGAAGAACAAGAGGCTGTAGAAGCTTAATCCTTTCTTAGTGAGATAAACACCACTCGATTGGCTTGCAAGACCAACATCACCCCTTTCTAATAAATCATTTCCACCTCATTGCCTTTCCCAGTGTCCAGACTGGATAACTACTCTAATAATGCTGAAGAAAGGTTACAAGAAAGGTGTGAATGATTCCAGGGAAGCAAAAGTTGCAGGTTAAACAAAACTCCTCCTAAAAATTAACATGAAGCAAAAATTCTGAGCAGGTGAAACTTCATGGCACCATTTTGTTAACAATCCTGCATTGCACTTGTAAAATGACTCTTTGTTTTCACCTGGTCACAGTGACATGCCCACACTGGTGTGACAGCAGGATTCAGTATTTAAGGAAAAACACCTTCCACTACGTATGACCAACTTTTCTTCATGCAGGTCTCAACACCCCAAGGAAGGCAATACAGATGGCAGCAATTTGCATAGTTATATGTGAGCAAAATGGGACCTAGGACACTGTGGGGCACAGCTAAAGTGTTAGCCACCATCAGATAAAACAGGATAAGGGTGAGGGAATGCAAGAGTTCAAACAATACTTCATTTCTACACAGTATATTATACAGAACTAAAAAATACACTTAGTTCTTATACACTCCAGAATTATTGCATTATTCATCAAGACATATTGTGTGACTCAAAGTTGTCAATATCCTAATTTACAATGGCTGCTCTCAGGAGAGTCTGGGACTTCTGACTCAGATTTTCCCAATTCTTTTTAATTTAAATTATAACCTTGATGTTATTAATGTTATGTTATGTTAGTATGATTATTTATATTTAATTTCCTTTTGAGTTTTTTCTTTAATAGTGATATAATTTGAACTGACACAGTAACACACTTTTCATATACCTCAGTTGAAATTCTGCCTAAGGGCAGTGAAATTCTCATCCATGAGCTGTGTGAAGAAAAAAACTCTGGCACTCAGGAGCCAAACACCTGCTAGAACTGGTGGCGGATCCAGATTTTTAAGAGAATTCCTGTTGCATAATGAAAACACAAAGAAGGGAAATGTGTGGGGTGATGGAATGGTATTAAAACCACGGCACTTAGGGGAAAAAAAAGAATCCTAAACCGCTATACACTTCAGAGCTAAATGCTGAGGATTTTGACATTAAAGCTGTTCATGAGTACAATTAAAACCTTAGAGACTTAGACATGAGAGACTTTTGTCATGTGAGGAAACCTGAACAGTGACTCTTGCATATATTGCAGGACACTGCCATGCCTTTCCTGGCTCATGACAGGGAGTTTTCTCCCTGCCCTCGATCTCTGTACATCTGCTTCTGATTCAGGTGGCAGGGGAAAACTGGCAAGTACTCAGACCCCAGAAAAGGCTGCCCTAGCACTACTATTTTTTTCTTCATTGCATACTGTTTATACAATGTTATCATCAGCAACAGTGTGGTGTTTATCATGAACTAAACAGGTAGATGAAATGGATGGAATTGCTCTGCTACTGTAAATGACTACAAATTCTCATAATAGAAATTGAGCTGGGAACAGGCAAATTCCCAGCCACCAAGAACTGGAATCATTTCTCAGCAGGAAAATAGACCTTTGGTACAACTCTTTTTGAGATCAAATAGCCCAAAACTCAAGTAGGAAACCAAAGGGCATGCAACAAAGCAACTTTGAGAGGTCAGGAAGATAGAAAGCTTTTGATAATCCTTATCTACCATCAAAAAGCTTCTCAATAGTCCTGTAAGAGCCACAGGAGAGCTTGGGCTAACACTGCTCTTCATCTACCTTTCTCAGCAGAGCACTGAGAGCACCTGGTACCATCTTGTCAACATTTCTTTAAAGAGGGGCTGAGGAGGGGGCTGTATCCCAAAATTCTGCTTACAAAGACAGACCACCCTGAATAGGAGTGTAAATAATCAAAGGGGTTCTCCTCCCTGTTACCTCTAGCTGATGAATCCTCTCTCACCTGGAAGAAACCAGACTGTAGAAAAATGCCCCAGCCAGATGTTCACTCCCAGGCTCACTTAGGATTTCCAACAGCTCAGCACACAAATGCATTTAACATATGGTGAGGAAAATGTGATTTTTCCACTGTTAGTTTTCCACTACTTCTGATAATTTTAGTGATATTAACCCAGTTCTTTGTCTACTCCTTTCTCCATTGCAGTAAGTCCCTTTGCAGAGTTTATGGACTGAGCAGCCTTGCACACTGAGTTGGTCAGGCACATTTTCACAATAAGGAAGCAGTTAAATGGTCATGGTTCTGCTGTAGGAATGTTGGTTTAAGGCTATTAATAAGGCACATGAGGTGAATGCCTTTCAGCCAAGCACCCTCCACGTGTGCACACCTGTTTCAGCATGATTTTAAAAAGAAATTCCTGAAAGAAACTGTGCATAGCATGCAGTTTCTAAGTCTCAAACACATTTCTGCAAATACTCTAAAGGTTTTAAGCTTTTTGTGCTATACTGGTGTCAAGAATTCTGATACACCAACCATGAGGCAAAGCATGCTACTTCATAGTAAACCATTTTTCCCTAAGAAATTACTTTTATCTTACCGTTTGTCTGCCACTTTGAGATTAACAGTGACTTCCTGTATCATCATTCCCACCTGATGTGCAACTGCTGAAAGGGTTTCCCAGACTGAGGCTTACTGTTCAAACACTATAACTCACTTCTTCAAGCACTATAACTTAGCTACATTTAAAGCTCAGCTTAACTATTCCTTCAGTCCAGTGGTGCCAGTCTTGATATTTATGATCCATCCATTTTTCAGCTTCCTCTCACTTTTTGCAAGGGAGAAAGGGTGGTTGTTCAAGTATATTTCATCTTTCTCTGTTGCCAGTGAAAGCATCTCAAGCAGGGCAAAGTTTTAACTGTGTGTTGTACTGAGCCAGACACACTATGCAGCATTAAAAATTAAATGTTAACAAGAAAGATTCAATAACTAAACAAAAACCAAATAATGCAACTGTGTAAGAGGACACACCAATAATCTGAAGATTATTCCCTTCCTGGTCACAACTCATGTACCAGCATTAACTGACAGCATTTCACATGTACACTCACTAGTAAGTCACTACTTAGATTACTCTGCCTTAGCAGCAAACCCCAGGGCAATTAAAAGCTCACATGACAGGCACTGCAGGCATCTGTTCACTGACAACTGTTAAGACTAATGGTAATTAGTTTAATGACTCATTTCTATTCTTCTATGCAATGTGTACAGTAATGCTGGAGGACTGATATGGTGAAGGGGAAAGGGCTCTTACTGAGGTGAGAAAAGATAAACACAGGCCCTGCTGCTCAAAAGAATGAAATAAATCCTCTGAATGAACCAGAATTGCTGAAATGTTAAAAGACACAGCTGAGCAAGTCAGACATAAAAGGAAAATAGAAACTGCTAATTCAGAACAGGGTGCCTGCTCTAATCAGGATAGTTTCAACACTACAACTTGATTACCCATCCTCCATGTCCAGCAAACAAACTTTATTAAGCAATTTTATTAAAAATTATCCAGGTGATTACAGAAAGGCATTCAATGAACAAATAAAGGATCAAAAATGGACAGCACTTAGGAACATCTAACTCAAAGGCAATACATTGTCTAGAGTTTTGGAATTTAAAAATGCATGATGCCCTATTAAATGCTCTGCATTTTCTTTACATATTTTAAGCACCAACTGTCTTCCTTGTGACTGACCTCATTATATAGTAATTTTAGTCTTCTAACGGTCAATATTTCAAATGCAACAAGTAGCAAGTAAAAGTGAGTGAAACAGTCATCAGAAGGAGCAAGGAAAGATGGGCCCTGTGATTGTATTCCTACTCACTCATCTTGGATTCTCATTCCAGCAGCTGAGTGAATTGCATCACTCTGTGTGCACTGCTCTGGGAACCTGGCCCCCACATCCACAATACGCGATTTGCCAATACATACCACCTGCATTCTGAGGGAACGGAAGACCTTCCTGTGGAGGAATATCTTCCCATCCTGTGTGGGTGTACAGAAGCAGATGTGTGTGTACAACGGATAGTTCCCAGGACAGATGAACTGAGACATGTCATAAGTCATGCACTGCTTTCCAATTATGATTATCTTTCTACAGGAAATTTAACAGAATAATTTTACTGTAGAATATCGCTCTGGAGTTTACCATGGCACAGCAGATGGATAGCAGGATAAATGGTCATTTCCTTCTCTTTACCAGCAGTTTGGAAAAGCTAACTGGAGGGAGTGATAACCTTTCAGCAGGTACCAAGATACTGGCATTTCACTGAACCTACCAGCAGCTGAAACTTAGAGATCCATAACTGAATACAAAGCACACACTGTAGTTAAGCTACTGAAAAATCCTCCCGATTGAACAGTAAAGACTGTGGAGAGACTGACTCTTACCGTTGCTGCTGGTACCATCAAATCTCTTAACAACATTTGCTTTGCATGCAAAATGAGCTATCAGCTCTAAGTGTCATGGACCTCCTTTACAGGGCAACTCATTTGGCTTCTCCTGCTTCAGCTAAGTGCAAAACACTATTGCTCAGAAGTGGGATGACTATTAAGGAAAAGCTTTTCAAAAGCAGCCTTTATATACTGAATTCTAAAAGAGTACACAATCTTGGCTTTTCCCCTTGACCTTGTCTTTTGAAAAACTGTCATGCCTCTTGTACAGGACATGGGATACTCTGCTCACTACTTTTGAGACCAGCAAGGGCCAGGGAAATGTGAAGCCCCCAATGCATGCCTCATGTCTAACCAGTTGGTGCAAGATCACCTACTCTTGTATATCTAGCAGCTGCTCTTTTACCACTACCATTTACACTTAAGGTTAAACAGAATTCTTGACAGCACAGTTTAATTTTAAAGATTTACAGAGGGGCACTATTCCTGCAGAATATTTTTCAGCTATTCCTGAGCACTTTTGGAAGGATCTGTGGCAATAACCTCCCCTGAATTTTCTTATCCGCAGTCAGCTCTTAGTTTGCCAGTACAAGCTAATGTGAGCTCAGAGGCCAACCCTAACAGCTCAGTATCTAAAGCTTTAGCATGGTTCCAGATTCTCATATGTTTGTCTTTAGCATTCTAAGACTTTTCAAAATACAGACAGAATCCAAGAACAATGGACTGTGCAAAGGGAGGGAAATAAATTCATCTGCCCTTTTATTTAATTGCAGAAGATTCCTTTTGCCCTATACATCTATAACTTCTCAGACTAAAGACAACCATGACAACCTCAGAAACTACTGAAGCTGGAACTTTCACAATCTGGTGAACTGCAGTGGTGTGAAATACCCTGATCTTACTGATTCAGTTGATCTATTCTTATCCTGCATAATTATACCCTTCTTCACATTCTCTACTGCTTTGCAAATTGAAAACAATAAGAGTCTCACTATTAAGCCATGCTGGAATTATCTGTGCAGTATTCCTATTTTCATTTGTACATTTTACAGGCCTGGTTTCCTCTGCACCATACACAGAGTAAAATGTTATTTATAAGAAGCCTAAACAGCATCCATTTTAAATAACAAGATCCAAATATAAATCTTAACCTGTGTATTTTTCTGCAAGATTGGCTGTACTTGGAATTATCAGTCCAGAACATCTCTATTTCAGAGCCCAGTTCTTTTGGCCAAGATAGATGTTCTTTTATCGTGATTATAGTAAAAAAAGCCAACTTGCTGGCCTGACTCAGGCTGTAATTATTCTGTGTCTTTATACAACCTTTTTATAGTTCCTGATGGAAAGGCTGAAGGAAATCCTACACATCGCACAAGGTCTAAAATTTTTTGCCCTCTTGCAGAAAACCATTCAAAAATGACTGAGACTTACCCCTTCCTTATATGATTTTGCTTTTTTAGAGTTAAGATAATGCATGCAATGATTTTCCACATTTTGTGCTACTCCAGCTTTAATAACAAAGGTAGTGACTGCAAATTGTTCTATAAAAAATACAACCCATTTTTGAAAATCCCTGATTACCTACTTATACAAAACCCTCATTGAAGCAGCTACACATTTTAAAAGGAAGTGTGGGACAATAATTAAATCTCCAATTCAAAAATTCTAGGCCAAGACGATTTAATGTGATCTCTAAATCTCAAAATAGTCCTAAACTCTTAATTTCTGCCATTTACAAACACAGAGTCTTTCCAAACTACCTAAAAGTCACAATATTCCAAAGCAATACCTATTCTAAATCAGCGTGGTCTGTATTACTGTTCCCTGGGAGGCTGGGGGCCAAAGACATGTAGGAAAGGGAGAGTCTCCCTTTAGAGAGATTACATCTTAAAAATATCTAGTAACATAAAAGGAAACCTTAAATCCTCAAGTCTGCTATGAGTGGACAAATAGAAAATCAGGGCACACCACTTAAATAAATAATCCACCTACTGCTACTAATTATATTTTTCTCTTCTCATGTACATGAAAACAGCCAATTTGTACTATTTTCACAATAATATTCAAGGAACCAAGGGAGATATGTACAGCACATTTTAAACGAAGTCAAAATACAGAAATCAAATTCAACTTCAGTTGAGAAAAATTTTAAAGAAATTAAACTTAATAGTATAAACCCTTCTCTGTAAATCTCTTCTTATAATTTCCTTTAGTTAAAGATAACAACATATTGGATTTAAGTCCATACATATATCAAATGCTTTTTTTTTTACAGAGGATCTATTCATAGCAGCTTGTATTTGCAACATATGCAGCAAATTATACTATTAAACACTTAATCCCAATAAAGTTTAAATTTCACTCCTAACAATAAAGCTTGTACAGTTCTTGCTCTACTTGAAATCAGATTCTAGAAATAAACAATAAGTCATAGGTAGGTATCATGACAATTAATAATTGAACATTTGAGATATATCTGAAATACAGCTGGTTATGTGGAAATGTTCTGATGAAATATTAAGACCAACCATCAAATTTTTTGCAGTTGGCAAATAAAAAAAATAGAGTAAACATTATGAAGATGTAGGAAAACATCAGCTAGGTGAGAGCCCTGCAATTCAGCTTACATGCCTCTGAAAACCACGAGCTCTTGTGTGTCCTTCAGAGCAGCCAGGACTGACCTCACTGAGCCCTCTGCAGCTCCAGAGCCTCAGGGAAGAGCTCAGCACCTCACCAACCCTCACAAAAACCCACAGAGGGAAAAATCCCTCCTGCAGCAGAGATCCCCTGCTGCTGACAGCCCACAGAAACTGCGCTGCTAGGGCAGCTCTCCAAAAAGAGCAACAGACACAGATGAGCTACACCAGCATTTTAGAAGCTGAACAGAACAAGTATCGATGAAGAGAACTGAACAAATTTCAACACAAACACCTGTACAGAATAATAAGCTGCTGAAAGCAAGATCCATTAGAATCAAGAATGTCCCCAGAAACTTGAATTTTATTTTTACTCAGGTGCTCCATACATTATTTCTGACCTATCTGGTGTTAATTATGCAGATGTGAACAGGATTTTTTTCCTAAACTACTTAATTAAAAGAGTCAGTTCCAACAAAAAAATCATGCAAGCAGGTCCCTATTGTACAAAACCTATCATGCCACTGCCAGCCCCAGAGCAGGTATTCAGCCTAGCAAAATACATCACCCTTCATCATGAAGCATCATTCCTTATTTTCTCAAGTCATGTTCTTATTCAGCTGTGCAAAAAGCTCTGATTGCACCTAATTTCTCAATTAAAAATAATGCTGGGTTAAAAAATTGTTTTATGCAGCAGCACTGTTACTTATATGGAGGAAGAATCCATCAGGAACCTGCAGGTTTCTAACACTTAGTTCAGATGAAAATTCAGCTAAAGACAATCTCAGTTTGCCTGAGACTTTGTTAATACAATCACATATGCTACACACACACCTATTTCCACCTAGCAGACACATAGGAACAAAGTTTAAAATTTCAGCAGTGAATTGAGACACTGCACACCTGAAGCAGGGAGTTGTATTTTTCTAGGGTTGTTAAATGCTCCGCATGAAAAAACTTGCTGGCTTTTCTCTGCAGGAAAAGGAATAGACTCTGACAGGTACCAGGTACTTTTGATTTCACCTAAAGTCACTGGTGTAATTTCTCAGAATACAGATGTCTCACTCTTTCAAATCCATCTATCCCAGACCCTGAAAAAAGAATTGGGTCCTTCATTACAAGAACAGGTTAATGGAACTGGACCTCTCTCCTATCAGCTGGGGAATCCCATTATTAAAGTCAGTAAATTGATCCAGTAACATGGAATTAATTCATGAAGGTGTTCAGAACAGTCTGATTTTGGGAAGAGCTGGGGAAGAACTAGCAGGTGCAAGGATGTTGCACTTAGAAAACTTTCTCAGGAGACTGGATAGATTTGATGACATGGGAAACTTGGGTTGCCAACTTTCCACATACTATATAACTCTGGGAAAATTAATTGAATTATGAAAGTCAAAGAGGGAGGCCAGCCCATTATTGAAAGAATCTCATTGAATTTTGCCAATTTTATCTGAATGATAACTCTCCAGATGAAGAGCTAGTGCCACTTTTTCATTGCTGCTAGTCTTTTTGCTTCACTTCTTGGCTCACTTCTTTCACAGACCCATCTGGAACTAAGACATCACATTAGTGGAAATTTCCCACAACCAAAGGGTTGGCTTTGTGCAGCCATCTACGCTTTCTCCACACTCAGTGTAGGTTTTCTTGAGAAGATCATCCAAACTCAGCATCCTTACTCTCAGAGCAAGGCATTCTTGAACAGAATAAGACAATGTTGGGTGGTAACAGTGGAACCTAAAGGCTGACTTTGACTCTTCTGACCCAGACATGCACATTACTAGTTAACATTTGCATAATCCATTCACATTTTGTGCCAGAGGAATATTACTCCATGAGTTAAATTTTATTCATAGCTCAAGTCTGCATTCAAAATAAGACTGGGCTATTATGGAAGCAAAGACTTATAAAAACTGAAAACTCCCTTTGAAACACATGCTTTCCAGTAAGTGCAGCTAGCAAAATGCAAAACACGGTCAACATTCCTGCACCATGATGTCAATTTTATATGCACAGACAAAATGCTGCTACATGTAAAAATCAGCTCAGTCTTCCTCACTGGTGGTGTGCTCATGTCTGCCTCTTTTCACTCTCAGAACTGCACCATGCAGAGGAGATTGCAACCCCTTAAAAGGTTCAGAGACATCTTCTGGATATTATTCTGGCAAAAAGCCGCATTGAGTTTTAAAAAATGAGTTTCCACGTTCTGCTTCAGTTCTCCTGAAAAACAATGCACATGCTCTAAGGACCAGTTTTGATGTTTCCCTCTACAGCAGTGCAGAGCAATTCCTGCCAACAGGGATGGACTGTAACACCTGATAAAATGGTCTTCAGTGACACAAAAGAAAAAAGTGACATGTAAAAAAAAAATCACTTCAACTCTTGCAAGGTTTATAAGCAACAGGGAAACTATCTTTATTATCTCTGCTTTTTTTTTTTTTTTCCCCCCCCAGATAGATAGAGCCATTTTTCAAGAAAACAGCTGCAGGCAACACTTTAAATGCCATCTATCCTTAGCAGTTACATGATGAAGAGATGGACTGATTCACACCACACAACAGGAAATATGATAGCCAACTAGTTAGCACTAATAAAATTCAGCCTTGGTTTGCTTCCTATGGGCAGGTCTCACTCCAGAAAAACTCCCACTGATGTCTCAGGCAAAGTGTCTGCAGACTTTACTTGTTAGTCAATGCTGTACTGTTGGAGTAGAAAGCCTGAATTTTACAAAATAAGGTCTCACTTGTGGCACAGCAACCTCATGAAGGATCTTTTTCAGAACTGAGATCTTGTAGTGCCTGGAGTACAAGAGCTCATACTATCATTGATTCAAAGTGAGCTTTTGGCAGACAAGGAATAATAAGAAAATCAACAGTACAGCTGAAGAAGACTAGGTCTTTTCCTCTGTGCTCTCAAAAACTGGCCTTAACATTTGAAATAGTAAAGAAGTTTATAATTCCTACATTTTCCCCATTTCTAAATACTGGCATCTATGTGACACATTACAGATGGCTCACAGAGGTCTAAATTCAGCAAGAGAAATAAGCAATTACAAACAAATGCATCACTGATGTCTGCTAAGGACATAATTCAAGCCAGTTCAAAAGATCAGAAGAAAACCCACATGTTTTGTTATCCCAACTAAGGCCCTTCTCAAGATGGTTATCTACAGGAAGAAATTTTCTCCAAGAAAAGTTTAGTGTTCCAAGAACATCTCTGTTTCCCTTGGAGAAGCCGTGAAAGTTGGGGGGGTTAAAATTAAATTACTAATTTTTATTTATGAGTTGAACAAAAATTTCCCTTTTATTTTCACACTGCATAAGGGAACAGCTTTAAAAGTTTGACTGTTAAGAACAGGTGATGCTAACAGGATATTGGAAAGGCCCATGAGACTTACAACATTAAGTAAAATGTAATTGCCCACTGATCTAATTGCTTACTAATTTTCAAATCTATTCCCACCAGATAACTAATGGCATTTTAAGCCCAGCTCCTGGCATTAAAAATACATTTATAGTTCCCTCCTAGCAGCAGATAAACAGCTGCATGGTAAAACCCCATATGTTAGGATAGCATTCTGGAGGTTTTCCTTATAGTTTTAACCAACCTATTGTGTTCCAAATTTAACTGAAAGAGGAAGGAAAAGGAAACGGGAAAAGCATTTGGGTGTGCAGCTTCATACTGAGGGGAAGGCAAGTGCTCTCTCATGCAGGGAAAATGTCTGGAATATTTGTGTTTTACAGAAGCACTGATCACATCATGAAAGTGGAACTTAAGCCAAGCCATATTTAGTAAAATATCAGAAGCTGTTTCTCTATTTATCATCCTCAAGAAAATACTAATGTTTGATTAAAAACAAGAAGCTGTTCCAGCAATTAAGCCTGAATTTCCTTGCATACTTGAAAAATCATTCTAAAATGCTAACATTTGAAAATATATCAAAAAACATCCTAAAAATATTTGCATAAAAAATTAATAACAATATATATAAAAAAATCCTGGTAGACACAAAGAAGTTCAGTATGTAGACACTCCTTTAGGTTTAGAGCAAGTTCTCATGTCCAGGACAATCATCCAGATACTCCTGGAGTCTGGAGCACGTATTTCTGTGTTGATTTTTAAATGATGATTCATAAGTGACAGTACATCTAGAACTGGTTCTAGTTCAATGATGCTCAGGTGTAGGCCCTAAGAACACCAAAATGACCTAAGAACAGCTGAACTGATTCAGACCAAGGAATCATCCAGTCTACCAGCTTCCAACAGCAGCCAATAACTGAACATCCGAAAAAGCACATCCAGAGCAAGAATGCTGCAATACTTTCCTGGGCTCACCTTCCCAGCCTGCCAGGGTTCATCTGTATGGTACTGCGAAGTGGATTTTCCCAGTACTCATCCTGTCTCCCCTGACATCCATGCAACCTTCTACTCAAAAAGTATGGGAAGGAGTGCTAAATATCATTATCATTACATGGAAGAAACCTACATTTCATTGTTTTCAATCTCCCTCCTAGTAGTTTTATTTTAAGGCACTCAGTTCTTGCATTGAAAGAAGGAAGTTACCACCCTAACCTTTCTACCCCATTCATAAAGGGATCTGAACTGTATCCACAGCACCAGCAGAGGCAAACCAGGAATTCCTACAGTGAAAGGATGATGCTCTTTGCTTTGTCTTACACCTCCCTTTCACATCATTTCCTAGCGTTCAATTAGCACTGCTAACTGCTGTTCTATGGAAAGACTTCCCTGAGAATCATCAGTCTAGAGGAAACATGTCATTTGTTAGTCACATATTTATATAAATAAAGTTATAAAATCAGAGGACAAAACCAGAGCCTGTTCACGCAGTCTTATCAGTTAGTGGCTTTAGCAAAATCTCCTACATAGCACACAGCCCATTTCTCCAGGGATAGATGTATTCTCTGTCCTGCTTTCAACAGAAATGTTGATGAGATCAGCTGAAAGAATCCATAACATGCTACATGTACCTGACAGTTTACAACCAGGATATTACCTAGCAAGCAGCCAATACTCAAGACACTACTGTGCTGTTGGGTTTTTCAGCCAACATCCATGTTACTCAACCAGGGAACAGTTTAAAAGCATTTCAAGACTCGAGAAAACAAAACACCAAATGAGTAATGAGACCTTGAAAACATCTAATAAGAGAAGACTCTCAGGAGAGGAAGACAAATCATATATTAGCATATTTCATTTGTTATACCTCCACAGAGAGCACTGAGCATGTTCAGCCTTTTGCTCCACGCCACTGCTACACCACAAGAGGCTGCAGTAGTGAGAAAGAAAAGAAAATTACCAATAGAAGAGGCAAATCTGAATTTATCAGAACCAGTACCTGTCCCTTCACATTTCTGCATCCCAGCAGATAGCTTGGAATAGCCACATCCATAAGCAGGGAAATTGCAACAAACAGGGGGGTTGGAGTTGGTTGATCTCTTGCTGAATCAGCCAGCTGGGAATAAAGCCAGTTCCTGCAGTCTTCTCAGAGCTTCAGCAAGGTGCAGGCCAGGAAACACTTATTGCCAGAGACTGAGGAAACACAATCCCACACTCTTCTCATTCTGTAGCAGTGCAGGTGTGTCCATGTCACCTTACCTCATTGGTCTGAAAAGGCAGGAGACCAGGCAGCTAACACTCCACACCTTGATTTACCATGCAGTAAGCTTCTATAGATCCTCCTTTCCCTTATACACACTGTAAATGTTGCCCTGTTTTGCTTGCATGTACTAACAGGAGACTGTGTCCTATACATTTTAAGCAGCTTCAATTTTTGGCAAAGCACCTGATGATAGCAAAAAACCACCATTACATAAACAGAAATACATGATTCTACATATAAACAAATGTTCCACTTATTTAATGCTACAAATCAGCCTCATTAACCCGTTGGGACCTCCCACCAGGACACCAATGACAACAGTTAGCATACAGCAACAATCTAGTAACTGCAATCATAAATGCAGTTTTAATATTGTTTCACAATTTTGTTGAGCTAACTTGCATTCACTGTGTTTCTAGTGCATCCAGAAGCATGACAAACTGACAATTCTTGGAAACCACATTTCTCAAAACAGACTGAAAAATATTGTTCCCATTTTCCCTCCATAATGATGTTAAATCTAATAAATACAAAATTAGAAACAGAAATAACACTGTTGCTAAACACTTTATGTAATATTCTGTCTGCAAGGGATTTATTAGGCCAAGTTCTCAAAAACTGCCCTCCCTTTATAAACACATGACACTTGTACTTGCACTTCTCAAATATTATCAAATATGCACTTGAGTACTAGAACCTACACATCAAAATCCTATTATTTCAAAACATATTTAAGGTTGGAATTCTGGTTTAATCAGCTAAATATGATGAAAAATACTTAGCCAGACTTTTTAGAAGTGCCTAAGGCACCTCAAGCCTGGCTCCCATTAGGTTAATTGAAATTTACCTTGTTTTGAAAAATCCAGCTAAGCACTTACCAATGTAATTGAAATTTACCTTGTTTGTAAAAATCCAGCTAAGCACATACCAATGCATTTGAGTACTTAACAGTGTTTGTGTTTAAGGTCTCAGGTCTTACAAGTCATCAAAGAGTGAAACTCCACAACCCCTTCTGAAAATACTGCTCTATTTGTATTAATTTAGCGCTCTTGTGTGGCTGTCATCATCCAAAAAGGAGTTCGTAGAACTGTCCTTCCCCCTACAAACTGGAGTGAGGGCTATAGTCTTCAGCTAATATCAAGCTCTCCCCTTACAGGAAAGAAAGCTATGTTCATGATTTCAAAGCCTAAAGGAGTTATTGTCCATCACTGAGAATAAAGTGAGTGCCTGGAGCACATCAGAACTGCAGTGCTGTACAGTTCCTACGTGGGTCTTAGTCATCTCTCTGGAATTGCCATGGCTATAGCCAATGTCCTTTCTGGAATGTTGTGCTCACTATCAAAAACTGCACCTCAAAAACAATCCCATTCTTTCACCATGCACAAACTGTCCCTGCTCTGCAGAGATTTTGCCTAATAAGAATTACAGTGGAACTGTTCAAGTGTGACTGTGTTGGACTGTTCACAGCCACAGAACTATCACCAGTATATTACCTGTATAAAACTGTAATAACACATAGATTTGACTAAAGTACAGCATTTGCACAACATGATGTAACTGATACCTGAGATTTCTTGCATAGACCTACAACATCAACAACTATAGAGGTACAATTATTAATCTGCTTCCACTATCACTGAATTCAATACACTTTACTACTTGATTGCAAGCCATATTGGAGCTCCTGGGGATGCTCCTGAGCATGGAGAAATGTTGAAAGAAAAGCTTCAAGCCCAAAAACTAAATATAAAGACAAATATGTGAACCTACAGGTTACAGAAGCAACAGCAAATAAACAGGACTCCAATTTTAAAATGTATGGGCTTTTTTGAATCAAAATGCATTATTTTGGATGGCCAAATCTTGAAATCAGGATAAGGAGTAAGAGTTTTAATATCAGTACAATCAATCATGTACATTTTCTGTGATGCAAAGGCAGGAATAGAATTTGGTGCACTGTGTAAAACTGCCACCTCAGTGCTGTTTATGCCCCAATTTGGTAAGGAATATGAAGGATGCAACTGCACCAAGCAGACCTGAATGAGTAATTATCAGTGACTAAACATTCAAGTGTCTTCTAAACCAAAGATCATCCTGGAGCCATTCCTTTGTTTCTTGACTACTCTTTCAAGAGAAATTAGAAGCCACTGGCACTTGCTGGAAATTATTCCTCCTCTTGAGGCTTCTCTAAGCATACGAGACTCTTGGATATCTGGTTTTGGAGACAAATTTGCAGCTCTACACACAACTGATCTGAGAATTTGTCCAACTTTCAGTGTAACTTCACGAGAAATTATTGTCGTAACAAATAACTTAGATAGTAAAGAGTGCCTTCATTGATGACATCTGTACTCTTAGTCCTCTCCCACAGCTGACTTTAGTTTTTTATGACACATTTTAAAAAGTAAGTTTTCATACATAGTTTGTGTCTCAAGTCACAAGACACATGCATCAACTTTTCAGGCAATTCCAGTGTTGGATTGTAAACTGGGGGTAACAGCAGTTCAGACTCTATGAGCACTGGCTGAGCAATCATTATCAGTCATAAATTTAAAGCACATTCAGAAACTTATGTTTAAGCTTTCTGGTAATGTAGTCACTGAGTTGCAACCTTGTCAATAGCAATGAATATTTTAAGTCAGAATATTTGTACAGAGTCTCAGATGTGTTATTTGTCTTTAGAAGCAGCAACTCAATCTTCACACTAAGAATAAAACCAAAGGCTTTTTGAGGCACATGGCAAAACTCCAGATGGGTGCAGAATTGCCACCTGCCTACAGAAACAGAAAACTGCTTCAGGTTTAACTCAGAACTTGATAATCTTACCCTGATATTTCTGATCAAGATTACTGGAGATTTAAGAATGTTGTGTGGCATGTAGTTCATAATATATTTTTCTGGACATCAGTGTGCAACACATTCAGTGACTGTAAAACAACAATCCAAAGGTTTTCCACAAAGAAGGTCTCCAAGTCCACTATGTCACATAATGGACATCAGATTTTTGGCCTTGCAAAGCTCAGCCTTAAAGACATTTACTATGTTGGTAGTTTTTGGCAGATTGGTTATGGCAGAATCATTTTGAAGACAATAATGTTTTCAGTATGTATATCCTTCATTTCCAAAATATCACAGATAGTTAGAAAAGACCATAATGCAGGCAGGGATTGCAGGAACATAAATCACAGAAGCAACCAACAGTTTATTGAATGAATATACGACCTATGAAACTTTCCCTTCCATAGAAACCAAGACCTAATGCTTGTTAAATATCCAGACATGGTGTCTTTGCTGTTACTCCCTCTGCACACATTACCAACCCCATGATCTTTGGAGGCAAAATGTACTAACTTGTAGAGGGTTTAATTTGGACTGCAGGAACCTAAGAAAATATCAACGTATTCCTGATTTGAAAACAACATACCAGAGAATAAATCTAAAATGAATCCATGTGTAAAATTCTTGATATATATTTGTCCGTACAAATCTGCTAGCCATCATTTCTTCCTGCCAGTAATCCATTAGTAAGGCTATAAAGATATACAGTCCTACATTTCATAACAAATATAACAGCATCTAGCTGAATGGTGTAATAAAATATCATCACAAGGTTAAGAAAGAGTTGGTTATCAGGCTGAACATCCTGCCTTTTCAATTACTAATATGAAGCAATGTGTACTCAAGAGATCACTTCAAAACAGCAGAACTGGGCTTGGACACTTCTACTTTGTTAGCTTAATCCATCTCCTAAAATCTGTAGAATTAATAGCCCTCCTGCTACAATGTGAGGAAAAATGAGGAGCATTTTAAACAACATTTAGCAATAAATTCAAGGCTAGGGATGTAGTTAACATTCCCAAATACACATAATCTGTAGAATACACCAACTTTTTGGATAGAGTCATCATTTAAATCTTTAGAAACAATGAGTTATTCCATGTTGCTGCTACCATTTGATAGACGAGTACCTTGTTTGTTTTCAAGAAAAACATACATATGTAATCTGCTTCTATTACCACTGACTTTAGGCTAATGCAGTTCCATTAATTTCATTTATATTGGCACACATAAGGAAAGGTCAGCTCTGTACTTGCAAAAGAGCATGGCCAAGCCTTACCCATAAGTGATCTCTTCCTGAGTGATTTATGTCACTGCTCTTGCTCACGGAGCAGATTTAACAATCAGGCAGCTCAGCAATGCTCAAGGGTAAACTATTCCCTGGGTTATCCCAGGAAACCTAATTTACCTAGTACAGCAACTAATTTGCCATTGACAAAATAATTTTGTCAAATTTGAGACACAGCACATCTGCAAGGGCAGAGATAACTTTGGAGCCCAGCTAAACACCACACTGCTTGTTACCATGCTGTGAACAATCAGAAAGGGCTCCAATAACCAAAGTTAAGTTCCATTGCTTCTCAGGAGCAGCTACCTCTTTTTCACAACTTCTCATGTTAAAGTTGTCTTTGCATTACATTCATACCACATTCCCACCACATTCTTTTTAAATGGTCATTTTTTTTATTCTGTACCTGCCTCAAGCAGGATGAAATTAATCAATTGCACATAAGTGATATGACATAGACTTGTGACCTTGCCCAGCATCCAATTGTTTCTAATTGATTAGCTCCAGACATAAGCACTTTAATAGCCAAAAACAACAGAAGTGGAAGCTATGGTACAATATTAGGGTAAAATGACTGTGTGTGGTCCATTTAGTATAGCCCCAAGCAACCAATTAAAGAATTAATGGTTATTGGATACCAAAAATGTTATGTTAAATAATATAAAATATCTTTAATGTGCCTAAAATTGTGATAAAACACCTAAAACTTAGGAGCAAAAAGGCCTCCTACAAGATTGGGGTTAAGTGCTAATGACTCAAATATGCCAAACAGATTACAGTATTTTAAAGGACAATCAAGACCATAAAATTTGACCTGGATTGAAGTGTTCATAAAGCTACTCACAATAGCCAATTGATTACTACAATGTGTTTGGGTTGTTTTTATTATAAAGAGACAAGTGAAGCTATGCCAAACCATTCGTGGAGAAGAGGAAACTATGCCACTACTGGTTCCAGCTTTGCAATAAGAAAAATATGAAAAAAAATACACGAAAAATTCTGTAAAAGGAAAAAATGGTCCCTTCATAACCAAAAGGCCCAAAACCAAAAATTACATTTTCCTTATCTGTGCTTCTATTCTCATCTTGTACAGAACTACTAAGGGAACTTCATGAACTATTTTCTGAGAGTTTTGTTATTACAGCACCTCTCAACTGCTTGCACACAAAAAATACAAGCTGAATAGGCACAGCAAATCTGTAACATTTTCGTCCTTGCATAAGAAACATGCAGGCAAAAAGCAGATCCCACTGTGGCCTATCTGCTCAGACAAGTGTTGAATGCACTGTGATTTCCTGCACAATTAATACAGATGTAAATTTTTACTTTAATGACAGGTTCTTTACTCAAGTAACCAGTGTACTGGTGAGCTGCAACCATAATCCACAGAGAGGAGGTGCCAAATCACTCACAGCACACAGAGAACTCAGCAGTGCTACTGAAGATGCATCAGAGCCCCATTTCCACTACCTTGAATCCCAAAGTCCGCCATAAACTGATCACAGCTTACTCAGCTGTCCAGTACAGTCTCCTCAGCTTTTCATACTCTTCTTTGATTTTACTTTTGCCTGCTGTATTGTTCTTCAATTCAAAATTCTACAGGTTGTATGTATATAATGCCCAGAACATCAGACTCCATTTTTCAGCATTGCAATAGTCCAGTGTACAACACTGACTTTATTTAAAGATATTACCTTTTGCTGAAAACTACTGCAATGCTTCAAAATAAGGTTCCTATTTATAAAAAAAAAAAATCTCAGTTTATTTAGCCATCTTTTTTCTAAGGATTTATGGATTTATGTGTATTTAAGACTGAGGAATCCTTGAAACATTTTGTGCTGTGAGAACTATCAGTATAGAGAATGACATTCTGTAACAACATCTCCACTGGCATGCCAGCACACCATATTTCTTGAAATACTCACTTCTTGGAACTGATCAGGCTCGTGTGTCAGGCAAGAGATCAGATGGCAGCTATGGTTTTTCCTCCATGGTTCCTATACTCATTGAACACTTGGAGGAAAAAGTTTTTTGGGCCACCTTTCCTGCCTTCCCACTTCCAAATGCTTTAGATGTTTCTACCCAGGTATTTCTATAACCCTTGTCACTTACAGCACCTTAACATTTACCAGGTGCCTAAATTCCCAGGGGCTAGAACAGCTCTGCTGCCTAGAAAGACCCACGGCATCACACATCTGGCAAGATCTCCCTTTGGTCAGCCTTTGGTAAAGTCAGGTGTGGCCCTGATTTTTCTAAATCTGAGAAATTTCAGCCTGATAGCAGCTGCTGAATGTTCACAAGGGAAGAATCCTTGGCATAATTTATCTTTCAAGGACAGTTTTCCGTAACTTCATCAACATGTCAAAATTTCCTATAACAACTCCTTTCCCAGGATCTGTTTTTGCTACTTAACCAATGGAGAAAGGTGTTAATTCTATAGACCAATGATACGCANAGGGGCTAGAACAGCTCTGCTGCCTAGAAAGACCCACGGCATCACACATCTGGCAAGATCTCCCTTTGGTCAGCCTTTGGTAAAGTCAGGTGTGGCCCTGATTTTTCTAAATCTGAGAAATTTTAGCCTGATAGCAGCTGCTGAATGTTCACAAGGGAAGAATCCTTGGGATAATTTATCTTACAAGGACAGTTTTCTGTAACTTCATCAACATGTCAAAATTTCCCATAACAACTCCTTTCCCAGCAGCTGTTTTTGCTACTTAACCAATGGAGAAAGGTGTTAATTCTATAGACCAATGATACGCATTTCTAGCACAGCATGTTATAAAAGGGCTGAATGAATTGTAAATAAAGCCTTCTGATCTTTCTTCTACCTTGGAGTCAAGCTTCTTTGTTTCATGTCCAGCCGTGACAGTCAGGTACAATATATTGAGCAAGAGAGAGAATATCCATTTCCCACATGGATGTCTTTGAAAGTTTGGTGAAAGGAAAACGTTCTCATTTGGGAGACTTTAATTACAGAGCAGCTCCTTCAGTAGTTTTCTGTTTTAAAACAGTAATGCAAAGTGTGCAGCAAGATCACCTGACACAGGACTAGGAATGGCAACAGCAACAACTTCATTACCTACCTGTAGATGAGCACAGAGAGCAAAAGCAAGCCAAGTGATCTCCCAGGACAGCCCAGTGGCTTTAGGGCTGGCCATCCTCATGCCTTGGGGCTCTGCTGAGAGAAATTGTTTCAGGTTACAAACAAAATCAAGTGGGCTCCGCCAGAATTTCAATGACTAAAGCAAACTGGGCCGGCCGCTGGAAGCGGTGCAATGCAAACACCGGAGCGCTGCGCTGGCCAGAGCAGCAGGCATGCAGCACATGCCATGAGCACAGCCTGCAGGGTGAGGCAGCTCCAATCGGGGCACGGAAAAAGACCAAAATGAGAGGCTCGAGGAAGCTGGCAGCCGTGGACAGGCTTGATTATCTCATGAATGTATGAGAATTTATCAAATTGGGAATCCCTCCCATCTTGATCTCTAGAAGGTAAAACCCGAGGAGCATAAAATTTTTGATGTACTTTCCAGCACTTTCACCCACTCAAAGATGAAAGCACAGCCCTGTGACTTCAGCAGTCATTTGGACTGCCTTTGAAAGCCCAGAGACTAAACAATCAGGGCTTAATCAGAGGGAAAATAAATCCATCAATTTAGCGATCATCAAAATTCCAAGGCCAGCATGGGCTTATCAATTTAGAATTGCCAAAAAACCTATCATGTAATAATATTACTAATTCTGTTAATTTCTTGTGTCAATGCACTTTATTGCCTTAGAGTATACACTACCAGAGTGATCTCAAAACAGTGCAAGTTTTATACACCCCGACACACACACAAACAGCTCTCCCTTCTCTCAGCCACCACCCCACACGTTTGCCAAGTCCCAAGTGAATGCAAGCTTCTCCTTCAAATAAAACACTCTTTTCTAAAAAAGCAGGCATCCCAAGGAAAACCATCTATCCAAACAGTTCTTGCACCTGTCAACTGAACATAATTAAGATTCCTTACAGAAAGAAGCGTTTTATTCCCTCCCTCCAAAAATATCCTAAAGATCCCCTCCCTCCCGAAATCATTAGCACTCCTGGATGCTTTTGTCATTCAAAAGTATCAACCATGACTATAAAAGAATGAAGAGTTCTTTTTTCCCCCCCTTGTGCATTGCCGAGAGCCCCAAGCGGCCGAACGCAGCAGACTCCGGTGTTTCCCAGGTGCCGGTGCCCGGACTCCCCGAGCACCCGCGCCGCCGTGTCCTCCCGGGGACTCCTCCA